>JAGDQP010001355.1:105410-125255 GCA_022664845.1 Lepisma saccharinum | reverse complement strand
CATACTCGTTTCGATGTTTATCACATGCACGCACATAATATCATAGGTACGCCCATACAAAACAACGTAAATAACAACATAATATCAGAAATTATCAAGCATAAATATCGTGCATCGTGCCCTATTTTTAAGAACTGATAGAAACAGACCTTTTCTCTTGTCTTTCATGCATAACGTTAGTGTTCTATGGAATCCATTAAGAAAGAAAAAAGAAAGAAACCATGGGTTTTAAAATTCATTTATGTTGCTCCATGTTCGGTAAGGATCTTTTCTATTGGACAATTTGAATTATACTTTTCAGTACCCTTCAACTAGTGGCCCACCTAAAATAAAAATGGTGTTAGGTTTCCTATTTTATTGTTTGAAATGGGACTCTCTTAAGTTTTTCATTATTTGCTACATACTACAAGAAATCATAAATATATTTTTCAGAACCTGTGATAATGTTTTCTGTTAAATAAAAGAAAATTCCAAACCTTGCTCGCTCACTCACACTCTCTCAGAATCACACACCGCCGACTCAATGTTAGTTGGGTGGCCTATCTTGTAGGCTTAGAGAAAAATCGTGTATAACAAAGTCATGTGAACATAATTTTGGCCATGATAGTACATTAACTCGCCTTCCGCATGGATGGTTTCGTTTATGGCGATTACTCATCTATGGCTTAACCCGCGATAGGGTAGGAGAAAGGGTAAGGGAAAGATTCGGCGGAAGGTACCATCTCAGTGGTATGGTACCGCTGAAGGAAAAGTCCCTGGAAAAATCTATCAGTCATGTTCTGTCTTTATTATGCAAGAATGAATTCAAAGTAATTGAAACATGATCACGCAATATTGTGAATTTTCTTCTGCGATTCACTGTTGAACTACAAATCTTCCACAGAGGTAGAAATTATCAACTTGGTTTCCAAATCTTCACTAGTTTCCTTTCTACATATAGTGCAAGATCTAATTACTGCAAACTAATATTGAATGCGCAACAGGGTTGAAGCTTTTCTTACTGACAAGGTAATAAGATCATTTGAATATAAATAATTGTATTTAAGTACTGAAGGATCTGAATTACCGAGATAGTGACTTGCATTAATTGAAACACTAACCATATTTCAATGGTCACTGAAATAAAACGTTATTTAATAAATACACTTGAATGGATTTATTTAACCAGATTAACAGATAAAGATTTCTAAGATATCAATGAACAACAGAATCAAATGTATCTTAATTCGTTGTAACATTTCTATGTAAAACTCTCAGTCACGGACGATAGCCAAGGTTCCATCAAGACTTCGCAAGAATTGAATCGGCAGTTTGAAGAAGGAAATAAACGCCAAAAATGTGAAAATCTACTTTATGCCGGATTTGATATCTGGAAGGGATGGCGCATCTATACAATACATAAAGAAACCAAAAAGACATTAGTAAAGCCTTCAAAAATAGGTGCGAAATAGAGATGGGCAAAAACTAGCGTAGCAGCTATTTTTCACTGCTACATGGGATAAATTGCTATGACTGCTACAACCGATAAAAAAGTAGCAGTTACTGGCTGAGCTGCTATTTTTCTCCGACGCTTAATGGTAAATGGTTAAACAGATTGTTTCCTGTTTTCTAAACAAACAGAACTGCTAGGAGAACGGAACAAAATGGCAGAGAGGACAACCATTTCGTGTGAACACTACGGAATTAGTAGCGTCTGTTACCCGTGTACGGAATTGATATAAAGAGCTCTCAGAAAGCACTGGGTGATAATTGGCTACGGGGAGTAATGGATAAGGTGTTAGAGTTGTAATGCAGTGGTTCTTTGTTCGATACCAGTTTATCGAATAATTTTATTTTTAAAGTGGTTTATATTTTATTTATATTTTAAATAGGTTATTTTGAAATGTTATTGTTTAATTTGTTTTATAACTTTATTTGCATTTAACGTTTTTTGTAATATTTTCCTTTTATTCTGATTCTGTAGTCCAATTCACATTTAATAAAATGGTAAAAAGATGGGTAAGGCATTGGACTTGGGATTCAGTGGTCCCGGGTTCGATACTTCTTCACCTAAAGTTTTTTTAAAAGAGAAATTCCTTTTTATTTATAATTTCGAAGGAAAACTCTGGTCTTGCGATTATACATTTTTCTTACTTTGAGGCAGTGAAAACAGTACGCACATTAAAAGTTCCATAAAATTCACATATTTTAAAAAATATGAACCAGCAATTTGAAGAAGTGAACAAGCGCTAAAAGATCGAATTTGTTTTTTGACAAAAAAAACGCATCTAAATTTATACACGCTTATCATAAGATAGAAGAAAAGAACGATAGCTAGTTATAGAATGATTTATCTGGCTTTGGAAATATTAGTTAGTTTGAAGAAGGGAACAAGGCCACTAGCGTCTCAAAACAAGAAGTCCTATTTTCGAATGTCTGAGAAAACACGATTCAGTCGCGTGTGCAATAAAAGAGAACACCATACCTGACGTTACCAAACTTCTACGTGGCCTTAGTCACTAAGTTTATTAAATTTCCTAATGCGTTTATATAATAATAATAATAATAATAATAATAATAATAATAATAATAATAATAAATCACAGCCATATTCAATCCACTACTGGATGAGGCCTCTCCCGAAGGGAAGCGTTGGTCTACTGCTCCCACGCTGTCCAGACGGGTTGGGAGAGGAGAGCCGAAGCTCTCATTGTGATCGCCACTGTATTTTATGCACAGGAGCACCCCAATTGTCCTCGCGATGCTGGGTCAACACCGGGAATCGAACCCGGGACAGCTCACACTGAAGTCGAGCGAGCTACCAACTAGGCTACGCAGGAGCTCAATGCGTTTGAAAAGAAATCTTGCTTTCCTGTCGCTAGTCGCAAGTTATTCAGCATGAAACAACTACGCTTCCCCCTACCCACCGCTTTATACTTTCCTGATTTAATTGTGTTTTGATATATTGTTTCTTCTCCACCAGTAATTTAGGAACTAAATTACCTTTGTCCATATCTCTACTGCGCACGTAACAGGATACAGGTAAGTAGGTTAATCTAAAATATTGTTTTAAACTTCTTTTTCACAGACGGAAATAACTAACTCGCATTTAGATACGTTTTCATACACTGATATTTTTAACTGCTATTGTTAACGGATGTTTACATATAGCAACTATTGCTATCACTGTTACGGAATAAAAGCAGTTTTGCACATTTGTAGGGGGAAATTTCTGTCAGTGGATAGACGAAAAAAATTGAATTTATTACATAGGCCATATTACTTGTAACTTTCGAGTTCATTGTACATACATTTCTTTTCAATAACATTCATTTGAAGGTTTCTATTGCGTTTTTCTTCATTTTCAGGTCGATTTTTCCATTCTTCAAAATGTGCAGACGCTTTTCCATAAGTTTGAAGAAGGAAACAAATCCACCAACTTTTTTTTTAACTCTACAGGAAAAAAAATACAATACTTGTAAACCGTCTGAGCAGTACAAAAGTATCAGAAGACCGTTTTGAATATTCAGTAGCAATATTGTTTCCTTTCAATAAATAATAAACATATTATACAGTTTTTTTAAATTTCCCACAAAACAGCTTTTTGGATTTGTTTCCTTCTTCAAACGTACGATTCAATTATACAGAAATTACATTTATACGTTTCAAATTTTAGTTGAGTCCCTTGTATATATTAGAAGATTCTGGTTAAATTGTTGCGCCAAGTTATATTTCTGCGTAAAAATTTGCTTCATACAATTCACAATCACACTACACTCAATTTCTTGATACTTGGTTTGACATTTCACAGTCGTTTCTGAAACAATACGTAGATTTAATACATTTCAACTTTTAAATTTAATAATATTTTAACATTGATTGTCCTCCCACCTGCAAGCATGATTGTGAAATTCAAAGTTTCTAGAAAAGAACGCAAATAACAAAAAGTTCGTACCACTAAAACTTCGAGGGTGATCAAAAATTATGAATATTGATTCTTTACTTTTAATATAAATACATTAAAAATAGTAACATAATTTCAGAGTCATAAGGGTTGTTTGATTGTATTCTTGTGAATATTGCAGTAATAGTTGTTAAGTATTAAAATTAATTGAATTGAGACTTTTGTTTTCTAAATAAACTGCGGTTTTAAAAACTCTATTACGTAATATACGAAAGAACAACAACGTTGATTGGCCTCCTTTCAGCGTATCTCCAACCAGCCACTTCAGATTAAAGTGGTAAATATTTATGTAGTGAGTTGCTTCTTAAGAGTGCCTACAGTTTTTTTAGTTCATTGAAATCCTCAAGCACGTTATTAAGGCCACTTGTGCCACTTTGAGTACTAATACATACGGATACCTTCATGATTGAAAGAACCATTCTGAGCGTTAATACTGGTACTAGGTGTAACATATGGGATCCCGTCCACGTTATGGAACGTACTTATACATGTATTATGCAACGGGCGGATCATTTACATCTGTATTGTCAAACTAATACTGAAGAAACCTTTCATTATTAATTTTCAATAATGCATTTATGAAACAGGTCATGTCAACATAAGTTTCATGGTATAATGCGCAGACGCCAATGGATGGTAATAGATTGAATAGATATTATGACCCATATAATCGGCGAAGGGTAAATACTAGACTTGTTTGAGTGGGTGACAGGAATAATCTTGATCTTACAGTTGATATTATGGTATAGTTCATAAACTTTCTGTGATTCAGAAGGATTATTCTTTCTAGTTACTCTCTCTATAAAGGCCTAAAATGAGGTTTTGTCCGTCAGATTTGCTATCAATGAAAAGTGTGTATACACTTCAGTCATAAGCAACTCTCTGCATGTCTTCTCGTATGATGTCGGCTGCATCTAATACCGTCCTTAACCGTTCACTATGAAACGCAGTTTTCTTGTCTTTATATCAGTAATACATAATTTTATGAGCCGTGTCCAATAAGCAGAGTACATTTTTCTTTCTAAAAAAACATTTGAAACAATTATCCGATCCTTAAAATGTTATAAAAGATGTTTGTCTACACCCATCTTCTTGACTAGTTCACAATATATTTTTATTAATTCAGAGTGTACTGGTTCATCACTGTTAAATATGTACTCACATAACAGAAAATAACTTTCCAAGTTTTTATTTTGGTCGAACCACAAGTTCTCCAATTAGTTTAGTTCTTGAAAAAATGTTGGAACACTTTCCATGGTACTGTACTTCTGGTACCACAAGATTACTCACTATAAGAAGAGTGGCCCTTACCCTTTCTTCCCATTCATCATTTTTTTAAGGTACATTTACTGATAAGATTTTCCGTTATTTCTAAAGTCACAACCATATGAAAACACTTCCTACGCTCTGTTGCAGTTTTAATACTGAATTCTTTTCCACAAGTAAGGCAATTTCTTTTGAAATCGAACGTTGGTTTTCAGTTCCTAAACAAGTTGAAGATGGGATGTCTTGTACAGTTCTGCATGCACGCGCTGTGAACTCGAATGGTACTTTCTTTTTCCAACTTTTCATGGAGTCCATCGTTTCATTTCAAATAAATGAAATAATGTCCGCAATTCTCTTTTCACTATTACAGTTTCTCTGTCAAGATATTTCGCACTAAGAGCACACAATAAGTCAAAACCAACCACTCTTCTTTTATTTCTAAGAAATAAGTAATTTAGTGCATTCACTCCGCTACGCAAATTTTTACAAGATCCTGACAAAGTTTCTTTAAAATGATAACCGATTACTACGCTCTAACAAATAATAAATATAACCTACAACATTCAATTGAGAATAGGTAAGGACTATAGAACTTAAGAATAGGTAATTAAGAACTTATCTTCAAAGGTAAGTTATACTAAAAATACTAAAATTACCAAGTAAATTTAATTTCCAACCAATAGAAATATGACTCACCTTATGGTAATAAATTCTATGATATTCCATTTTCTTTTACTGAGTACAGAAATAGCTTACTATTGAAGTACATTCTTTCTTTCCCTTTTTTCACTGACCACATGGCAATTTTGACGTGGCTCAACCTTGTTACAAGCTGGCATGCTATCTGGGTACGTGATATATCACATAAAAGGCATCCAAAATATCGTCATCTATTTTACTTGCCACTACACAGCAAAGACAAGTTGTCATAATCGTCAAGAGCTCACAACTGCTTAATGGGGATAGGGCACACATAAAAGGTAAAGCATTGTTCGCACGCTGTCGCGCCTCATTTCTACCTCATTAGCTAACATAGTAATCGTTCAACAATATTGATATGTACATCATTTTAAACCTTATGCAATAGGCAACAACTTTTATCTCGAACATTTTTTTATGTTGTGAGTTTAAAACAAGCTAGACGGTAAAAAGTATAAATATTAAAAACAAAATATCGTTATCTTGCGCTTTTGATCAAAATTACAACAAAACTACTAGAAATAGCGCAAAACGCATGGTACGCATTTTGTAGCGTGTTATCTGGGATTTATATCAAATAGAATAATTTCGTTATGTCTGTTGGTTACGGAGATATGGTACAATTTCTGAAAGTCTGTACATTTGTAGTTCTGGGGTAATAGGGGTGAAAGCACAGGGGAAGGGACGGGAAGTTTTGGGAAAGTGAACCTCTAGTAGTGATGTAACAACTGGCCAAAATTCAGCTTTCCCCTAATTATTCCCGACATCAAATATTTATTTCCTGGGCTATAAGTTGAGGGCAAGGCCACCACCTATGTTCGCCATTTTGGAGGTGACGCGCACATGGAATTTTAGGGGACTTATGGGATTTCATTTGTGAAGTCACAAAGAGCAAATCCTGAAAAAAATTAGCTTTTATAAATAATTTCAGCTCCACACAGTTTTTGATCCTTCATTTACTGGGCTATCTGTTGACAATGTATGTAAACAAGATTCCTATATGGAACATAGGCAGCGGTCTAGACAACTGTTAACAAAAGAGGACATTCCTCTAAAAAGATTCTCTTTCTTGCTCTCTCTCTCTCTCTCCTGACAAATTCACTCAAATATAAAGGAGGTTTTAGAATAAATACGTTTTCGTGGTTTACTTCTTGAGAAAATTGAAATTGATTGCATCTAAAACGGTTTTCTATTATGAAAGAAGTGCAAATTTATTGGTTAACAAGTAGAAAGAAACACCTTCAGCCAGTATTGTTGTTTCTGTACATGTAAACGCAATTGCGCTTTGAATGAATGGAGGCATAGAAATGGGTTCCAATTCACTTTTAAATGCACTTTTGCTTGTGTTGCAACGCATGTGAACATCGGCTGAGGCATTTTACTCGCGTGGCTGTTGGGGCTTTAAGGCTTCCCTTTTCTCTGCGGTTTTGTACTCAGGTGGAAAGAGCTTTAGCTTTAGAAGAGACAATGTCAACCGCAGGCATCTATCCGTCGCTTACCCTACCCCTGAAATGGTCCCGTCGACCAATATCGAATTTCTCGCGCAGTAGGCGGTCATCAGCATCTCTCCTCACTCTATGTGCAAGGAGAGAGAGAGAGAGAGAGAGAGAGAGAGAAAAGAGGCGAAGAAACTTTATAAAGCAAAGTCACCGTTTCTCTCTGCAAGACAAAACAAGTAATTTGCGAGACAGCACCCACGAGAAATTGACTAAATAACTTGAAATCTCTTTATGCAGCATTTCCCGGAACTTTGTTGTTTTGAATTGTTATTAAAGTCCTAATTGAGCTTGTGAGTTTTCAAGCAAGGAATCTACAACTCTAGTTTAAGTGGGCTTCGAACCGCTGCATTCAAAATATACCGTCACGGAAGTTGAACCTGGGAGACCGCGCACACCGCAACCGAGCTTGCTAACTCCCGTCCAATTAGGGACTACAGAACGTTATCAATTCCAATTGCGATCCCAATTGGCTTTCTTAAGAATATATGTAGATTTTCATAAGAAACTTGTTATTGTTACAAAGAGAAGTTTTTTTAAAAAATACGAAAAATGTAAAAAGACTTAAAGTATTGAAGTATAAAACTCCTATAGGATCATAGACTAAATGATGAACATTATCCCATGCAATTCAATTCGTATAGAAAATATAAAACATTAACAAAATATTTTGTGAGCTCTAATTTCTCGAATTTATGGACACTTTGAAGTTCTGATTAAAATGTTTAGACACAATTTGAAGATTCACAGATACCTATGCACGTGATTCGAGTTCAGAATCATGTGACTTGTGACGCAAAGACTAGCATCTCAAACAACTACTACTACAACCATACCGATTCAAATTAAATTTTAGGTGTTTCTTGTTGCAAAGGAAAAACAAACAAAATATAATACTGGTTATAATGTAAGATATTTAAAAATCCCAGCCTGCTCATATATCGGGATGCCAATTTAGGCCATATCAAAGTTACTTGTCTGCATATTTACTTATATGTGTTATTAAGCCGATGAAGATGCAGCTGCTAAAGCTTCAGGACGCTTTTGTTCAGTGAGCAGGTGATGCTAATTTAATTCAAAAACAACTATTTAAACCCACCATCCAGGCTCAATTGGATCTTAATCTATCATAAAATCTCCTGAAAGGGGAAGCAAGATAACTTCTTGCTTCGGAAATCGTTCTTCCTTCATGTCTATGGTTAAAAGCCATCTATACATTCTAATAATTAATGTACTAAACGCAGTTGCCTAATTTCAACGCTAAGGTAGGGAGGGAGGTAAACATATAGACCTACTTATACGCAAATACAGCCTTGACGAAAAGACCAACAACAGTGGAGAAAGATAGATAACTTTCGTGATCTCGGAAAATCTACTAGTAAAGAGCAAAAACTCTCAACCAGATCTACCATATTAGTAGACAGACGAAGGCACATCAGCATAATGGATCTTAGGTCTTACAGAGGAGCAGAAGATGACATCGACCATCAGTTATTGATCATAAAAGTGAGGAAACGATATGCATCGTGAACAGAAAAAGCAAAGAATAAAAACAACTTGAATTCGAAGTTAAACGTTAAGATAATACATGCATAAAAGCAGGCTACCAACTCGAAATCACAAATAGGTTCGAAATATTAATCGACCCGAGTAGAAATAAAGATGACATTAATAGTGAAATTGATGTAAGTAAGGAGTAGAATCAATTCGTGATACAGTGAAGCCAGCGGAATGTGTAGGTGAGAAGAAACAGCAGACAAACAAGCCTTGGTTTGATGAAGAACGCCTTAAAGTTCACGAGGAACGAAAACAAGCAAGCCAGGAATGGTTAAGTAATAAAAGCGAAGCAAATACCAACTACTACAGTAACGCGAAATGAAACGCCACACGGGAGTTCAGAAACAAAAAGCGAGAATATCTGACGCCCATGATTCAGGGGATAGAGGAAAACGGGAAGATAAATAACATACGAGATCTATACAAAGGCGTAAACTTGTTAAGAAAATTTTGCCAGCTGTGGTTAGGGATGATTAGAAGTAAACGTGGAGATTGGTCAGCAGATCCGACTAAAATTATAAATGTGTGGAAAATTTTATTTCGACAAACTTCTTAATGTACTCAACGGAGAGCAAACAGACGAATTTGAAATCTATACCGCAGAGCCGTGAATACCCGAACGTAGCGAGATCGAGGTCGAAATGTCGATAAAGAAATTTTAAATTTCAAATCACCGGGAACAGAAAATATTCCACTGAATTAATTAAAGCAGGAGGAACGGCACTAATCAAGGAACTGTATAAGTTGATAATCGCTATTTAAGGAAAGGAGGAGCATCCGAAGGAATGGAAAACCTCAATAATACGCGTCTAGCTGTATACGTAGATGAAATAATTGGAGATCCCCAATGTGGATTTAAAAGAAATAGATCCACGTTGGACCAGATTTTCGTATTAAGACAAATCTTGGAGAAGAAATGGGCTATTCTCCAACTATTCATTGATTTTAAGAAGGCTTATGATTCTATTAAAAGGGAAGAGCTGTACAGTATCCTGGTACAATTTGGAATTCCGAAGAAACTTGTTGATCTTGTGAGGATGTATCTCAGCGGCAACATAAGCAGAGTACTGGTAGACAGTAATATGTCAGATAGTTTCAAGATTCACAACGGATTGAAACAAGGTGATGTCTTGTCACCACTGCTGTTTAACTTTGCGTTAGGATTTGCGATTTTAAAAATAAAAGAGGACATAAAGGGACTATCGTTGAATGGCTTGAATCAACTACCTGTGTACACGGATGATGTAGATTTAATAGGGGAAGAAATAGAGGCAGTACAAAGTAACACCGATGACATAGTAGAAGCTAGCGATGAGATAGGTCTACATGTAAATATAGAAAGTCAAAATACATGATAAGCCGAAACAAGGGAATAACGGAAATAGGTACATAACAATTAAGATTGAGAACAAGGAGAAAGTAAATAAATTTAAATACTTGGGAGCATATGTAACAAGCAAAAATGAGGTGATGAAAGAAATAAAAAGTCCGTTAGTATCGGGCAACGTGTGTTTCAATTCAATCCAGAACCTCTTAACTTCGCGATTAACATCAAGGAAGTTGAAATTGAAAATATACAGAACGTTCGTTCTGCCGGTAATAGTTTACGGTTGCGAAAGTTGGAGTACGACCCTAGCAGATGAACATAAATTGCCACTATCAAATTTCAGTTTATGATATTTGAAAGTTTCACACGCAATATCTCGCAAAGTTTTCTAAGAAACTAGTAAAGGATCACTTTTTTTTTTTTTGGAAAATGAGTCGAAAGACCATTCACATGAAGGGTATTTTACCCATATTTTCACTTAAGAAAATGTCATGTTTTGCCACCAGATCACGCAAAATGTGTCAAAATGCAATCCTTTAACACAACGGTACATTCCCCTTGAAATTAAAAGTAACGTGTGTTGCGATTCTTTCCCGAAATCAGTTTATTGCGAAATTAACGGGATGACAAGTTTCCGTTGGGTTATCATGTATTTATAATTCATTGGCATCCGGCTGGGGTCAATGCAATTAATTAACGCATGAATTTCATCTATAATTTTAATTTAACATACAAATTATCTTCAGCGCAATTTTTCATTTGAAAGTAAACTGTAAATAGACCTTTCATACATGCGTACTAAGTATTACATACCCTACAGGCATTCGAAACAAAATTTATGAAACGAGTGAAGTCCTGTAGCTCGTATCCCCTTAAATTCGGAAACGTAGTATGACAGGAGTGTTCATTTGAACATATCATCAAATGTACTATGAAAGTTTCGTGTTGATCTGCGATTTCCACTGGAAACAGTTCCCTTGTAAGTTCAAAACCCGAGTAGACCTGGAATCGAACACTGTTAGCGAATGCAACATTATTTAAGGTTGTTTCATTATATGTATAATTGAGTTCTCTTCCTTTCCATTTCTTTCACATAACAGCTTCTATAAGCATTACTTTTTTTAAGTTTTGTACCAATTAAATTGTCCTACATTCATTTTATCGTAAATGTTACTAGTTACATTACTTTACTAAAGTACTTAATAGATTTAATTCGCGTTTATAATAGCATTTATTTCTGTGGATTCTATTACACATATGTGCAACTTATGTTTCCAAACAACGTCTCTCATTATGATATTAAGTCACTTATTTTAATTTCATTATGAAGTTATTTGTATACGAGTCAATATAGCAGAACAAAAGAATATTATCTGCTAGTGCACATCAATACATTTCGTATCTTGAAAACGAGATGGCAGTAATTTATGTAGGAAAGGGGATGTTACACACTCTGTACAGAGTGAGCTAATTATTAATAATGAAGGCAAGCGCAAGGTAAAATTAAAGTTTTATTTGAATTTTAATAACGAAACTTCAGGCTTTTATAGTTGTACATATAAAGGTTTCATCAACAATCAACCCTAGTAAGAGATAATTTAGGATAATTTCACTTTAGTAATAAGAGACAAGGAATCACTATACAAAAGATTATTTTTATGATAGGTATGGTGTAAATTACTGTGAGAATGGTCTTGTTTTCGTAAATCGCTCTGTGCATCTTTCATTTCTACCTTTAAGGCAAAATTAAATTAAATTGCTATACAAATTCCATGGTAGATTGTATCGGGACCCGATCAGTTCGGCGCCTCCGTTTCGGCGCTACCGGTTCGGCGCCGCCGTTTTGGCGCCGCCGGTTCGGCGCAGTAACGTTTCGGCGCCGTACGTTTCGGCGCCAGAGCTTTACCTAAGAATCACACCAGGAAACTATTGTATTAAAGAGGTATTAAAAACTTGGTTCATAAGATGCGACAGACGTAGTGTTTTAAAAAAACGGGAAAAATTGGTCGCCGAAAAAAAACAGGAAAAAAAACTGTTTTTATTCAATTTTTCGTGCTACTTAGGAAAATAACGTTTTTTTTTTTTTACTTTTACGAAGTCCCGGACAACATTATATGATCAATGAAATAGTTAAAAGATTAGTTGATGTTCAAAACTTACATATAGAAAAAAATACACAATGGGACCGCGTCTAACAAAGTTTTGAAGCAAAATGTATGTTTTCTGGGTGTGAGACAAAGATGCCTAAGGGCCAGAAGGGAACAGAATGTTTCTCTTATGTACAAGGGTGCTAATTACATATATTGCAAAGTGTTTTGTACATTTTTTAACATAAGATCATCCGATTGAACGCATTAGATGTGTTAAGTAGTGGATATTGGAGATAAAAAAAACAATTTCGTCAATAAAACCACGGTTTTTTTACTTCGTGGAATAAAAACAATTTTTCCTGTTTTTTTTTTCAAAACTTCCATTTTTTTTTCCCGGCCTTTAAAACACTATACAGAGCAGATCGAGGGGCTGCTTTAATGGAAGAGATGCAATGAGACGTTTATACTTGAGTAAGTAATTGAAAAATATAATATTTTTATTTAAATGATTTTAATTATGAAGTGTTTTTTTTCGGCGGAAAATGAATTTATTTATTTATTTCCAACATAAGCTACAGCAGGGACGTAACGTAACTAGTGAGGAGCAGAGAAACAGGATTCAGGAGAGCTACTCGTAATTTCGTAATGGCGCAATTTCGCAATTTATTATTTTATATGCAAAGAAAATAAGTTTCATATTTAATTACAATGCAATCTGCATACCTTTGGAACAATTTATATATACATATAAAACAAATAGGAACGTCATGTTAAACTGCAAGGTTCGAGGTCGAGGTTCAAGTCCGACGGCGAAGTCGAGGTTGAAGTCTAATCTCAGGTCGACGTTAAACTACCATTTTAACTAATTTCTCTATTACGAATAGAAACCTCCAAATCTTTAGCACCCTTGTACACGAGAGAAACATCCTGTCCTCTTGTGGTCCTTAGGCATATTTGGCTCAGACAGGATACTTTAATAATACTCCAAAACTTTGTCAAATTCAGTCCCAATACTCTTTTTATTTATATTCTGAACATGAACAAACTATCATTGTAACTAATTTGTCTATTTATATTACGAATGCAACCTCCATCTCATTAGCACCCTTCTACACGAGAGAAACTTCTTTTTCTCTTGTGGCCCTTAGGCATCTGTAGCTCAAACCGTGAAAATAAATAATGCTTCAAAACTTTGTCAGAAGCAGTCCCAAAAAGTGACTTTATTGACGCTTTTCTATTCATCTCGAATATTCACTACTTAGCACACCTTATGGTATTTCTTATTTAGGTTTAGCAAAAGTAGAGATTCTTACGGTAAAAATGTACACGAGAGAAACATCCTGTCCTCTTATGGCCCTTAGGCATCTTTAGCTCAAAGGATGAAAGCTTAAATAATACTTCATAACTGTCAAGAGCAGTCCCAAAAATGACTTTATTGACGATTTTTTTTTCATCTCGAATATTCACTACTTACCCCATCTTATGCATTTCTTGTTTAGGTTTAGCAAAAGTAAAGGTTCATTAAAAATGTACAAACAATTTTATATTTAAATTAGAAAAGCAATATATCTTATTGGCACCCTTGTACATAACAGACAAGTTCCAGCCACTTGTAATTAAGGCATCTTTGGCTCAGACCGTGCAACATAAATAATGCTTCAAAACTGTTAGAAGCAGAGTACAAGAATTAATGTTTTAAGTACATCATTGATCATCAATTGTCGTCAGAGGACAGTAAAAGTATAAAGTACATTACTATGTCATAAGGTATGTTAATGATTTCCGTTTTCCTCACTTTGGCGCCGAACTGAACCGGCGCCGAAACGGTAGCGCCAAAACGTAGCCTGCGCCAAAATGGTGGCGCCGAAACGGCGGCGCCAAAACGGAGGCGCCGAAACGTAGCGGACCCGATTGTATCAACGTTTGTTAGAAATTTAACAAACTGTTCATAAGCGAATTGAACAAATTTTAAAGCTCTTCAAGTTATTTAACGATCCGTTAAATTCCTAACGTAGTAGTGTGAAAACTCTCGCTTTCTCTTTCCACACAAAGATTAATTAAATGTCTTACGCAACGTAGCTGTTATTCACTTACATTTTTGCATTCTACCATATTTACTTAATACTATATAGCTGATACACCCGCCGTTTATGAGTGGTGAATAAAGTATCCTAACAACACTGATAGCATACTTTATATTGGTCCCATCATTCATAACTGCGACGCACGGAGTATCTCTATGACCTGTCCCAGTACCTAAATGCCAAATCTGGTGCGTATACGTCCAACGGTATGGAAAGAATTTGAAATATTACATTTTTGAAATTGATTGACAACACGTACAACAGTGGTGCGTACCGCGACCAGGGTACCTAAGGGCTCTCTCAGTAGCTAAATATCAAATTTAGTACGGGTACGGAGAAGGGCATGGGAGCGATTTGAAACATTCATTCTTTAAATCGGTTGGCAACATTGACAACAGCAGAAAATCGTGGCGTCATCAGGTTCTTGCATGCACCCACAGATGTGTATACGTAGAGACATTTACACATTTAATTTGAATTTTAAAATGAGTTGGCAACACTGAAAACGGGGATATTTGAGCAGGAATATAGCCACTATATTTTTCTATTATATGTAGGGTTGCTACCTGTTCTGTATAATACTGGATGTCCTATATTAAGTAATAATTACGTGTCTCGTATTATACAGGAATATTTTCAAAATACCGTATCATTAATTTGAACAAATAAGTCGTAATGAACTCTTTTCGAACTGTGTGCCAAGCAGACTGGCGAGTTGACTCTGTTTACATCGTTTACATCCCCAGACCCTAACATGGCGCGTATAATACTCGATCCTTGTCTTTGCTCTAGTCAGGGGTGAATTTCGATTCGGGTCTGGCCCGACCAGGCCAATCCTTTCTAGATACCTGTCGGAACAAATAAAATTCATGTTTTAGCCCGATATACTGCCCGTTTATGTACCCCTTTCAAGCAGTAAGCTAGGCGAAAAACGAAATCCACTGTATTTTTTCTATTGTGTCGAATAATGTGTATGCAAAGATTGGTGCTGATACGTCCCACATATTAAAGTATTTTAATGCATTTTGAAAAAGATTGTAATACTGACAACTGGGGTTCAATAGGGGATCTGCAATATCTCTGCAGCTAGATCCAGTATCTAATTAGAAGGTGTGCATTAAGAAACATTGTAAGCATGTGGATTTGTATAAGCAACATGCTTTCAATTTTCGTATGTATCAAGAAGACTGTATTATGTATGTAAGCATATCGTTTAAAAGGAGTTATCCCGAACTTCGTTAAACGTCTCTTTGTACGCAGCTAACTACTACCCTTATTAGTGATTCCATCTCTTTTGGTTTTAAGATTTCCATTTTGACCTCAGCAACAAAAAGGATATTGTAATATAGAAACTAGTCCAGCATTTGACAATGAAGATAAAGTTAGCAGAATAATGGTCAGCAATCTTAGTCGATATTTCCAAACATATGAAGACCAAAGAAAAATAATGTATTTTTTTCATTTTTGGCCAGATTGAGATAAGACTAGCATCTGTTTGCTCATTGAAAGTCCTTCTAACAAAAGCAAATCTATATGTGATGTGTATATGTAATGCTGATTATGGACTTTAAAATCACTCTCTTGTAAAATCAAGGAAATGGGCACAGAATGTTCTTTTCCTGTGGTCTTCATATGTGATCTCTGAAACGCATTATGAAGTTAGAGTTGTACATTCAGTAGCATTTATCATGACAAAATTAATCATAATTTACCAATGGTATGGTCATTATTAATTCATTTATTATTAACGGTTGCTCAGCAACATCCTATCCTCCAAGAGTTAACTTATTTGCCTATGACACTACTACGAGTCCATGAACTTTTCTCAATTATAATAGAACTTGTTAAGTTTTCCAAGATTTAGTAACACTTGAATTAGCCAGCGGAGATCGTCTCTCTTTACATGTACTGAAAAATATTTTTGAGTGTAAATGAAAGTAAAATTTACGATCAATTTTAATTAGTAGCATTGTTGACTTATCTGAATAATTCAGTAAACCCTTCCCTATATTGTGTTATATGCAATCTAGAGTCATTAAAAAACATAAGCAAGGAAAGTGCAAATTATTTCTTACTAAACCGTAAATCTCAACAGGAAAAACTCTTGAATCGCCACTAACACTTTTGTGACAAATGGGTTATGATTAAAGATCAAATCAACATCCAAAAATTGAATCAGTGATCCCTGAAAATCCCGTTTCGAAAAACTTGACGTTCCTGTATTCATACGACGAACGTATGTTAAAAGGAGTGCCGGAAAAATCGAATTTAAAAGAGGAATAATAAATGGCTAAACGACTTATCTTAAAGCATATTACTACACACAATTACGACTTCAGAAGCGTGTATGACGGGAGATACAAATAATTATTTGTCACAAAATCACTATTAACAGTCTAATGATCGGGCTTGGATTTTTGGTTCTATCTTAAAAGGATCCGTATGAGACTAGTTGTAGCATATGTCAAAATGTGAAGTTCATGAAATTTGGTTTTGAAGTGCATCAAATACATTATTATGCGTAATTTGTATCATCGCCTTTTATCCTATGGTTTAGCGTCTTAGTTTAACTTATTCTTCTGATGTCCACGCTTGATATATACGACTAGAAATTAGATATTTTGTATATCAGTATCACTTGTTCTTCACAACACCAAAGGAATATTTGACGCCATTTTGTGATATTGTACACTTAAGGGTACTGTGTGAGGCTCAAACACCAGAAACGCTCAAGTGGAGGATGAAATATAGACAAACATAATGCAAAAATATCCACGAGATTTAAGGTATCCTGTGAATGAATTAGCAAGATATTCAAGTGGTTCATGAAACTCGTCGCACTAACTTCGTAAAACCTGCTCAACAGTGTTCATTGCACAGTAACATCATGATAGACCCACATTTGTTAGAAAACAGATATGTAAAGTATTAGGTATATTTTGTTTATGAATATAAATTCGAAATAAATTTCTAGGAATTAATTAAAAATGAAGTATTAACAGTTAAATCAGAAGTTTGTGTTTTATTTACATAGTTTATACAGCAAATAATCCAAGAGTTAAGTTCTAGTAATCTAAGTCGTTTTAAGATGTTTTATAATTAAAATTGTCAAAATTGTCATCATGATTTATAACACTTGAAAGATTTTACTCTATTCTTGATAAATAGTTATTTTTATTTTATTCAATATGAAAACTGTTTGATGTATACTTACATTATCTAATATAGTCAAAATTGTGATTTAACGACTTCGGAAATCTATTTTCACATTAATGTGTAGGAAATTGTAGATGTCTGGACGTCATTCTAGAAGATACTGAAGTTTTAAGAAAGAGTTTGCATCAATTTGAAATTATTACTATGTCAAACCCTGAAGACATTTCTACGAAAGTAGTACTTTAAACAGCAAAGTTACTTTTATAATTTACAAGGTTTAACTTCAAAGTTTGTTGATACGCAAATGAAATAGTATTCAGATCAGTTCATTAGTCAAGATAAAAGTTTATTATTGCTGTTAAACTTACTAGAGAAGAGGGTTTTAAACAGTGATTTACAAATATAAGCAAAATAATTCGAACTATGTTTTAAAAACAATGCAAAGCCAAATTCTCCAATAAGTGATGGCAGCACTATCTCCGTGTATGTCTAATATATTTTTATCGTTGCACAAAATTTCAATGCTGCTCAAACAAATTCAAACCTAGAGAGTTCAAACTTTCAGGGAAGAAAGTTCATAACTAATTCAAGAGTTCTATCCGTGCCGATGTTTCATTTTCTTTCTTGTTCATTGTTGAAATCATTTCATTGTTGTTAGGCCTATAACAATGAAGCTCTCTAGGCTTGAATTTGTAGGAGCAGCATTGAAATTTCGTGCAACGATAAAAATACATTAGACATAGTGCTGCCATCTCTTGTCGGAGATCTTGGCTTTACATTGTCCTTAAGTGAAACAGCCATGAGCGCCCGCATATATATTGAAACTGTATGTGCTGAAAGACAAGGAGTGGAGTATTTGAAACATACTTGTGATTTGGAATGTTGTTTGACTTATTTGAATTCTAAGGGGAAAAAATCAAGTGGCATCAACCGATATTTAATTTCACACTATTGGGAAAATATGGTTCTTGAGAATTTAAACTATCAACGGATATTTTCAGTACTTACAAAATTAGCAAATACCAATTTAAAATAAAAAAAGTACCAGTTAACAAATATGAGGAAGTTAGGAAAATACATCGGATGTGTTAAAATATGTTAACAAAATAATTAATGAATACTTACATGAAAGTTGGACATCACGTATTGGAATTAATTTGAAAAAAAAAACCCTGCACATACGCGTAATCCCTTGCTACATGTGACATATAAATTATTCGAAATTATTTTAGGGAATCAATCAATTAACAATTAATGAACGAATATCTTTTCAAATAAATATGGAGTAATTTACAAACTTTTTGCAAGTTACTGTTGCATGAGGCAAACCAAGTACTTAATTAGTTAAATGAATGAATTAATAATTGTTAAACAATTAATTGAATGTACGTTGTTCAGCTCTTGAATTTTCACAGCTGAGATATAAGAATTACACTTCATATGTAGATGAATGAATGCCCTAATGGTGAACGAGTGGTTGGATGAATGAATGAACTATAGAACTAATTCACAGCCCAAAGAAAGAAGATAATGCTTTTATAGTATGTTTATAATGAAAGTCGATCGCATTGTGTATACTTCCTTTGTAAGGAAAAGTAGTCAGATAAGAGAGAGGCGCTTAATTATAGATACCTTGTTATTTATGTAGGTATGTGATATTGTGTGGCAAGAACAACGGATAATTACTGCATGTGGTCACGTGATATTGTGTTGTTTCTAGCGAACCATTGAGCAGTTAATTAGCTTGTGGACAGTAGATTTTCTTATTTGTGTAGCTTCGTTTTTTTTATTGGTCGTAATTAAGAAGGAAATAAATTTTAAATTTAGGTTTGAATAGGATGATTATTTACTGTATGTGAAGATAATAATGTCTAGATAGTTTGTCTTAAATTTCAATACCATTAGGTATTCGCTTTAGTTGAGAGAACTATATAAATATAACCTATGCTGGACCCTGATAAGATACAACTAAGGTTTGCTAATAAGAGATAGTATCTTTTATTTACAATATACCTCTCAGTTTGGTAAAGTATGTCTTATTTGGGTATGAAATTATTTATTGGAACCACATCGTATGAACATGAGAAATTTATTAATAATTTTAGTAAATCCTACTTACCGGAAAATGATATATAAAAACACTATATATTTGTAGACTACTTCAAATAACTAACAATATTTTTATTGTAACAACAACGTAAGTAAAGATAGAGAAAATTTATATATA
>JAGDQP010001355.1:0-105310 GCA_022664845.1 Lepisma saccharinum | reverse complement strand
GATAGATAGATAGATAGATAGATAGATAGATAGATATAGATATTGTTTGCGATTCCGAATTTTCATTGGTCCACTACATTTCTATGATGAATTATTTCATCTACCTCTAGCAGCTATACTCATGTCCATAATTTAAGGTTCCGGATCCTTTGGATCACGCATTAAATCCCATCACTGGATTTCAGAAAACTAAGCTACCACCTTCTAATATAAGCATATTTTCTAATATACATTTTGCAACTATCAATCTGAGAGAGAGAGTTATGCTATCACATTTGAAGTTTCTGCCAATTTTGTTGGACCTGCTGGTGTTTCACCCTTGCCTACCTTAAATGAACTAGTAAATAAAAATGTAACCAAAACATGAATTTGCCATGGTCCGCGCGGTCAACAGCCACAACAACGAACCACATCAGATCACGAGGTTTAAATGTCTGGCGAAGAACAAGCAGTTTCCTTACATCAACTCTGTATCAGTAAAAATCTTCACCATAGTTAGTAGTCGAGAAGTCCAAAGTACAACCATCTCTGAAGGCAAAGCTTTTTTCTAGAAGTTCGAAGTTAAACGAAATGTAACTCGACGAAAACGCAGGTGAAGAAAATATGTTTCAGCACGTTTGGTGACGATTCCCATGGCGAAATGCAGTTATTGAATAGTAGCGATTCCGATTTCTTCACTAGCGATAACAATGATGCAGAGTGCTTATTTTACGCTCGAATCTTCTGTGATGATACGGGAAGACGTGGGCACAATGCATTTTGAGTCATCAGTGGTCTCACGAACAGTGTGATTCAAATGAAGATGCATTCATATGTTTCTTATATTCCAAACAAACGAACATAATGTTAAATTGTTAACAGTTTGTGTTAAGTAATAATCGTGGGTTTGATAATTTTAAGTAGGTCTGTGACAAAATATGACAAAATACTCAACTTGTCAGGTCAAATTATAAACTACCAGATAAACAAAAACGTTCTTGCCGTTTTTGACGTTGCATGCGAAGCCGTGATCACTGATACGGAAATAAGTGCCTCAGGTGCTTGGAAAAGTGAACGGGGTGGTAGTGCGAATATTGACTGTGACCGAAACAGTCGCTTTGGGGGACTCACAGTAGTAGTCATAGGTCGATTAATGTGGAAAAGAAATGGAGGTGTCGATACTGCTCATTCGGTGTTGTCTGCCTTTAAGAGGGTCTTGTTTGCAGCCAAATCAAACCGCCATACGCCAAACCTTTGGTAATAATGCCCTGAATGAATGCACTGCCAGGCATTGGTTCCAGAGATTCTGGTCGGGAAACTTGTCCGTGTGACGAACTTCTGACTGGCGAGACCCTGACAGCGACCATACAGAACGTCAGCAGCCAAACGTGTGATGAGCTTGCCGAATGCGTCCAGGTTTTTGATAAATTAATCAAACATCATCCACACCGCATTAATAGGGTGTATAAGTTTGGAAAAGTAGGTTCTCTACACATGGTCGGAAGCCAACAAGAACTAACGAATGACAGCTTGTTTCTTGTTGTTTTCCCGGTACTACAACACGTGAGTCCTGTATGAGACTATCAAGCGTGCCAGAGATTGGTTGTCACCTCGAGACATTGTACCGCTCACCACAAGACCACCTCTACAACATGCATGATCATTCTCTGTATCTACTGCACTAGTCGTCAAGTAGTGCACTACGAGCTGATTTCATCGGCCCATACCATCACTGCAAACCTGCGCTCAGAGCAGTTGGAACGTGTGCAACAGACTCTGCATCAGAAGGAGTCAGCATTGGTGAATAGCAGGAGTGTACTGTTTCTTGCCGACAATGCGGGGCTGCATGTGGCGCGGCACAGCGACTTCGCTGGAAGAGACTGTGCCATCCACCGTACTCCCCGGACCGTGCGCCAACAAATTATCACATCTTCCATTCCTTAGACAACCACCTTTGTGGGAAATCCTTCGCCAATATGGCAAACTTGCCGCAGACACCCACGACCTTTTTTGCGTTCCAGATCCCCAGGTTTACCGTCAGGACATTCCTAGCTGTAAGAAGGTTGTTGGGAAAAGGTGGTGAACGGTGATGGAGATTACTTTGGGATTAACGATAAGTGACATTTTCTGTATATGTTTTTGTCTCTGACTGTCAAAAACTGCAAGAACTTTTTGGTTACGTTGTATGTAAAATAAATAAAACAACAGATTGGAATTACATGTATAATTTGGTTTGCAGAACTCAAGAGTTAGGTTGAAAATTTAATCACTTGCCCTGTTTGTGTGACGGCATATTGTTTTAAAAAATACTTTCAGGCACTTAATTATTAATTTTAAGAAATGTTCGTTAGAGAGCAATTTGTAAACTACATATTGCCTTCTTTTTACTTGATCTATAATTTTATCTTATGCACGTTTGTCATTTTGTCATAAGTAATTTGACGAAAATACAAGTATCTTTAATTAGAACATATTTGAAAATTTCGTACCCTTTTTTTTACGTTAAAAATCCGAAATGTGTATCTTTAATTATACTTTAGTTTATGTGTTTTGTAGTGAGAGTAAATAAGTGAAACAAAAAAGTTTGTTTGTGGTTAACAAATTAATTGTTAGAATAGGGCCCAAACGTATTTGGCCCAAAACGCAAACTTTGTTTTCTCTCAACAAAAGTGTGTTTAAACGAATTAAATTGCGAGCACTGTAATATATAACAACGCCGACAAAGTATAGAACTAAGGACCTAATATTTTGTAGTCTGATACACTACCTATATCGTAACGGCGCCACACTTCCTGAATAGCCAATTCCGTTGTAATTATATAAAAGCCAAGCTTGAAATTTTAATAGTTATAATAATATTACAAAATGGAATATTATTATTTATCAACTACAGAATTTGGAATATCGGTTAACAATTATTCTGGAGTACGTATTTCGATGTGGCTATCTTGCTTATTTCTAAATATTTCATTTCCTTGGCCCAAACGAATGAGTAACACAGAAACAAATGAGTTTGAAACAAATTTCGTTTATTTAATGGAACAAACAAGAATCTTAGTAAATGAAGTCAATTCTGAGATTTAGCACGTATTTGTTAAATTATTAATTGACTTAGCATAAGAAGAAACTCTTTAATGCGATATTGATTCTTGTTAATAAACATACAGTAGGCATTATAGTACAGTACTGTTATATTTCTTTGCAGTTACGATGTTGGAAATTTAAAAGTTTTAAAAGTTTTCCTATATGAGCTGAGCTCCACTTTAGCCAACAAGCGTTGTGGCCTGGTAGGAAAGGCATTGAGCTACCAACTAGCCGACCTGTTTTTGAGTCATCTCAATATATCCTCCAGTAAATAAACGGAAGTGTTCAACTCCGCTCTCACTGAATCTTTTAACACTATCTAAAATACAGAATATGTTATTTTACATCGGCCTGTCAAACATTTTCGAGTAATAAATATGTGTCAAATCTCAACATTTCACATGAAATATGAATATTGAAAACGGAGAGCATTTCGCCAATATATCGGTTTTTTTTTATTGTATGACGAAAATGCTATTTTTTCACACCTGTTTCTACTCACGAATTGACAAAGCTCTCTTCTTTTAGTTCATGAAAACTATTCAAAGAGATAGAGGTTCGATTTCAGTTGTTTCAATCCAAAATGCTTATTGAAAGTTATTTTCAAGTCTTTGATGAGGAAACTTTTGCTGAAAAGTCTGATTGACTCGTTTTGATTGTCTGTGTGAGTGTTTTGTGGAAAACAAAGAAAGAATTAATTTGTGAGATTTGCAAGCATCATCCATTTTAATCTTTTCGCATTCAAGTTTGTTTTGAAATAATGCCAACAAAGGCAATTACTCTTGTTCAAGGCATATCCCTCTGCTATGTTCTCCCTCTCACTATTTCTGGTCTCTCGGTCTTCACGTATTTATTTGTTCCTGTCTCTGCTGTTACCTCTTCCTGTCTCCAGTACCATAGCTCATTCTCTCTAAAGTATCATTGCAGAACGGTCTGTGTCATTTTTATTCATAAACGTGTGAATATGCTTTGTTCTCTTTTTCTTTTTCGTAAGCTCTTCGCTGATGGTTCATGCTTTGGTTGCTATAGTAACGAGCAAACGAAGTTCGCATGACTAAACTTGCAGAGAGAGATGTTTCTCATTTCTGGTGATTTTTTACCTCTTCTGTTTTAATGCTATAGAGTTGAAAACTAAATTTTTGTTGACAGTAACAATGTCGTCTGAATGTTTTTTGAAAGCTGTTAGATAGAATGCATATACTTTTAACGCTGGTGTTTAGGTAAATCCTTTGAATTTTCCTTTATACTAATAGAGAAGGTTCAAGCTAATACCTCTTCTCGGTCTAAATCTTGTCGTATGTTGTGTAATGTGGAAGATAAAAATCATCCTAATACAAAATACACGCAGTGAAAATTTATAATTCTTCGTACATATCTACACCCACTATAAAAGTTTGACCTAAAACATCATGAATATATATATATATATATGAGCCTCCTGCGTAGCCTAGTCGGTTGTGGGCTCGACTTCAGTGCGAGTGGTCCCGGGTTCGATTCCCGATGAGGGCTCAAAATTTCGGTTTGACATCGTGAGAACAATTTTGGAGCTGCTGTGAATAAAAGACTGGCGATCACAGTTGAGAGCTTCGACCCTCCTTTCTCAACACGTCTGGTCAGCGTGGGAGCAGTAGACCAACTCCTCCCTCTGGAAGAAGCCTCATCCACTAGTGGATTGAATATGACTGTGAATTATATATATAACATATTCATACAAACAAGTATAACATACACAAGTATCATTCAAATTGCAGATATTTTTGGGTCTTCCTACATATGTATCTATCCAGTGAAATGGTAATATGAAATTTATCGATGGATAATATATGTTTAGATGTGTAGAAATATGTGTATCAGTAGCCACTAATCTTGTTGTCAAGTATAAAGATGCAGCAATGTATCACAAGTAATGAAATCTGGATATCGTGTACTCAGAAACAACAGCTCAAAGGAAGTTGATATGGAGAGGCCAAAATGGAACTAAAAACAAAGCAGATAATATTCTATTGAATAAGAAGGAAATTGTTCAAGCTGTGTCTGTTTTGAACACAGTTCCAAGATCTCTAGTGATCGTAGTATGGTGAGTTGTAAGTTGAATAAGACTTGTGAGGAAGAAACTTATTACAGTAAAGCCACCAGTTCTCAATTCAAAAAGCTAGAGAAAACTGAAAAACATTCGAGGTAGAACTAAGCAACAGATTCAGAGCCTTTGAAGAGTTAGAAGATCAAGAACAATAGTGTAAATATAATACTAACATAATAAGAGAGAGAGCGAAGAAAATAACATTCATCAAAAAGAAAAAAAGGGAGGGAAATCTCAGAAGTAACTAAATTTTCATGAAGAAAATAGAGAAACCAAAAGAGGAGTAAAATAGCAAAAAGAGGATTCAATACATTAAAATAAATAAAATCTTAAGGAAGAAAATAAAGGAGGATGTACTCAGATAAAGATTTTGTTAGGCAAATAATCGAGATAAGAAAAGGGTTTCTGCAATATCTAAGCGACAGCTTATCATACTGGAAAAGCAAACCCTGGCTCAGAATTTCTTGGGTTAGCAGAATTGGAGCCTTCTCCTGTTTTTCTCGTTAAGTCTGGTGGTTAATCACCCATCGTCCTTTGTATCATTGAAAGGTTCATGTTAACTAGATTTAAGGCCATAAACTCATATTTAGGAATGCCATCAGGATGTAAATTTATATATCAGTAGCCCTAAATCCTGAACCAACGTTTTCCGTTGTGACAGATTTTTTCCTTAACTCTCGGCCAGTCCAAACTTAAAGCTCGTTAGTAGCCAGTCAGGATGATTGTTCGCCCATTTGGAAGAAGCATTGTTGAAACGTATTTCTTCCATCGACTTAAAAAAAGACCGGTTCAGGGGGAAAAGAGTACGTTGTGTGGCTAGGGAAACAATTCAAAATAATGTAATATGCATCCGCAAATTCTAACAGATCTATTTTAAAAAATCCAAATTGCAGTGAGAAGCAGGCCCATCTCAGATCGGAATGATGTTGTATTTGGCTTACAAGGATAAAACTATTTTGTCAGTGATTCCTAGAATAGTGATCCATTTATATGTGCTGATTTTTAGACACGATGGCAACTTCATCTGGAGGCATTCTATCTTCGAATATAATTTTTTAACCTTTTCCCATCATAATCGTACTAGAAGTAATATGCCTTCCGCATTCCAGCACACCGCAACTAATTCTGCTTTCTCGGAAGAAGTCACTACAGGAACTATTTTGCACAAATTCTCAACCATCACCTCCCCTGCACTAGTGTTCAACTGTAGACCTGTTTCGTCCATTGAATATGGGTAATGGTTTGATGGATCGTTCTGTCCCATAACCTTCTCCAGTAAGTTGAAGAAATCGCAGAATTCCTTGCAATCTATCTCCCAAGTTCATGATGTGGAGACACATTTAGATTTACACACTGAAACATGTTTTGTGAGAAGGAGTCTCATCCAGTCGTATCTATACTTTTCCACCTTTTTTATTATATTTCAAATGACATTCTTAGGCGAAGTTGTAAGCAAATCTACGAATATCATCCCTGGTTGGAGTTGAACGTTATCCCGTCTCCTTAGTAGGCTTAATATTAAAGAAAATCAGTCTTATCCAAGCGTTCTACAATATATACTTACTATGAAAAATGGAAAGATTTATGAAATTGTGCGTGTTGAGCAGCTTGCGAGCTCTCACGGAAATGTTTAAGCCAGTTGTCCCGTTTGTAAGGGTGAGATGTCCATAGAGTAGAAACAAAACAAAGAAGGCACTATAATATATGATACTATAAGTTGAATATACTTACCTCATACATTAAAATTGTATTCACGGTTCCTCAACAACGTCGCACAACTATTTACTTCTCTCACATACATAAAATAACCCAGCGCTTCGAAAAGAATAATAAAGAAAAAAAACCTCCCCTGTTAGTCATAATAAGGAACGCGGGTCTTGAAAAATGATTTTTAAATCAAACGCTTGCTGCTTACAGCATTTTATGTACGTTTAACGAGAAACAAAAGCGTTGGGTATATCCCGTGTGGTCATCTGTCATTGACTTCCATCTTTTTGAAGCACTAAGTATGGTGTGTTATCCGGTAATACGATAGGTGGTGTAATAATTTAGTATTATTCTTAAGTATTAATAAAGATACTGATTTACGTAAGTTGTTTCTCAATTTAGATGCTAAAAATATTTATTACAAATCTATCTTTATAGTGAAAAGATTTTACTTTCTTGTTTTGTACAAATTACATAAAATAATATTACGTATCTTTTTCTCTGTTATGATTTATGTAACTGTTATGATTTATATAATGAGTTCATAAAAACATTCTAAACGTTCTGTACTGATCTCTATAATTCCATTAAGTTTTAAATCCTTTATATCTTTGCAAGTTCTGAAACCTAATTGAGTTTTACGTTTGTTTCCTCATGAATGTTGATTCTTCAAATTTTATCATCTTTCATGCGATGACCACACACACATACACAAAGCAACGTTTACGTTGAATATTTCATTTGATGCTTCTAAACGTGCTTTCCTCTCATACCCTTCATTCCGACGAATTTGATGACGACACAGAGGGAGAAATATGAGATCTTAATAACCGCACTGCGTGTCAGGTAATTACGTTCCCGGGAGCGATGTTCCTTATTAAGTGTGTGGTATTTTGCAGTGACAAAGTTGAACTGTTAGTCATTCACCTATCCGCAGGGTTTTTGGATTATAAAGTTTTCAAGATGGAAGCTTATGAATCATAATTTTCAAAATAATTATATTAAGGGTGTTTTTTATAATTGAAAGCGAAATAAAAGATGATAGCTGCTTAAAAAGGAAGGTCTAATGGAAAAGTAATTTACCATCATGTGTGTTACTGGACGTCATTCCTTATCTACCTAATAGGTTCAATTTTTGGAGGTTAATTAACTCGAACCATGCAATGAATCTTATGTTACCAGGGTATTACACTACGTACGTACAAAATGGCATATACGAACCATATCAGTAAATAGTAGAACCACAAAGAACGAAACAGATCGAATTCGAACCCCACAGTCACCATCATGAGGTTTTCTAGTTTTTTCTCTTACGTTTCATCAGGTGAATATTGGGATGTTACCGTAAGAAAGGTCTTGGCGGATTTCCCCCCGTGTTTTCGCCTACCTTATCCCGACCTGAGTCAAAGATAGTGAAAGGCCACAAATAAACTTTAAAATGTACAAGAAAGTTCTAAAAGAGTAATGTTTTAGAAAATACGTTAACCAAAATAATAGTTACTTTTTTCAAAATTGTCACTGGATCAGGCTACGAACAAAATTAGGATTTACTATATATTATTAATAATGCCTCGATTAAAAATCATAATGCAAAACATAAATCTATAATTTTTAAATAGCCGTCGAAAATTGAATTTTTCATTCATTATGTGGGTTGCACATGTAATTACAAATCTATAGAGACAATAGATTACCGTTCTAAACAAGCTAGTTAGCTTCTAAGGACGAGACCTGCAGTTTTCGGTAAAATGAGTTTCGAACCACTCCGTCCATTGAGCCCCGGCGGGAGCTGAAACCGTGACCACGCGCACAGAAAGTGAGCGCAATAACTTCTCGGTCACCCCGATGCCTACAGTGTCAATTTTAACGTAATCTATTGCCTATACTTTTCTCAATGGAAAAAATGAAATCTTCATTGCCCTTTGAGAAACCACATAGGCAAAAATGCTGCTGACTGAGATGTTCCAGGGTTTACCACAGCTTCACCAGCTAAATTTCGCCAAGATATCCAGCTCATTCCTTTACTTGGAATAGTGTCTACGGCTTTATAATCAAAATGGCCTATTCGCGAATTTTACTTTCAAGGGAAAAAAATACAGTTGCAGTTACATACAGCAAGTTATGTAGTGAACAATACGCTCCTGAGAATATCGTCTTGTCCGTTGATGTGATTAACCTTGACGACATTTATAACTCAGGCAGGCAAACGTCGTATAGAGCTGTGAATCCTCGTATGAAGCAATTTGAAAATATTATTGGGTAGGCCGTTCTGTTTCAAGATCATCAATCGATCTGAGCGCAAGTTGCCTAAAACCCTTAAATAAAATTCAATTCTAGGTCTTCACTTATCTTTATGGCTGAAACTTTTCTATCAGCTGAGAACGAAAACTTGAGTGGAAGAGGTCGAGAACAATAACTATGTAAGAGCGGATAAATTTTAACAATAAAAATAAACGTAGATAAAGTTTCTCTGGTAGTAATAATATTTAACACAATCTGGTAATAAAAGCAAAGTTAAAAATTGGGAATAACAGCTCCACTTTCTCTCTTTTTTTTATCAATAACTGTGTCGGACGCAACACCTGATGTTCTCGTCAGCTGGACTTGAGTAATTGCGGTGGTGAGAAATATGGCCCGTCGGATCGTCTTTTCGTGTCCCATAGTACGTGACACAACTAACAAACTGACACATTATTTCCTCTTCATATGTTTCTTTTCTCCTCTTTTGGCAATGTAGGGCCAGCGGGTTGTAAATTTCATAAAACATGCATGAGCAGAAAGAAGTTAACCTGAGGAAAAGAATTGTGGAAACAAAGAGTTCATCCATTGGAATTATTTTTCTGCAGATACAGATCCACAGAAGCGTAAGAAATGGGTCGTAAGAGTTTTTTTTTTATTAATAAAAGTTAATTTCATGAGATAATTTGTCAAGTTTACAAGCTTGAATAAGATTGTAGCACAAACTCAGGACATCGCTAGTCGCGCGTATGAAATGTAATGTAAGAATGAATTTTAGTAGCTAAATGGAAGTAAGAATAGTGGGAAAGTACCTTAAACAAAAATTGTATCGCAAAGTCGCACATTGTTATGCGTATCCGGAATGTTGCCTACGAAAGCAGTGAATACCTGAGTTCAGTTACACGCACTGGACACCGGACACTACCTTCTTATTTAGAAGACCTTCTTATAAATTGTACCACTTTTCATCTTCGCACTTTTTGCGTCACAGTTTCTAAACCATAACTCCTACAGTATTAAAAATGGGTACGCATATGCGTAAAGCACCAAGCTACAATATGCAGTCATTACATCTTACTAATCTACTATAGATTGTCTATTAATCAACGCAATGCTGAAAGTGGTACAATTTATAATACTTTACCTTATATATTCACTGCAATAAACGAAACGGAAAAACAAACAAATGTTAATGTACTGCATGTTCAGATATTCCATTCATTCGATCACGTGAATATAAATGCGTCTAGTAAAACATTATATTTGAATTGAATTTATTTATTTATGGCCTTTAGGCATCCATGCCTCATGCCTGAATATGGTAGGGAAAGGATGCTGAAGGGAGTCAGTCACTGTTTAAGTTGAAGGTACTATTCCGGCATTTACCTGGTGTGACTGAGGAGTAAACCTCGGACATGACATATTTCCTTGAACACAAAAAGAATATTCTTCATTAAAAATATGCCTCTTCGCAACAGTAATTTACATAATTAAGAATTAAATACGAATGTAATATTTCTATTTTGTGGAATGCCTCTGCTAGTATTTCTTTTTTCACTACGAACTAGACTCAAACTTTTACCTGTTACATTTGTTTCCTTGATTTTATTTTTACTGAAAACTTGTGGTTTAACAAACTTATGCCGTACGTCTGAGACTATAATCTCTGAACTTACATTCTATTAGAACTTGGACTATGGAATTAATAAGCGGTTTTGACTTTTCATTAAAACAAAAAGAGGAAAATTATAGAAAATTCAAAAAAAACGAAATAAACTAAAATTATATTGCAATATTCTCTGAGGATAATCATACATTTCCTCGTTTGAAAATTTAAACAACTATTTTATTTTTCTCCCATCGTTCCACTAACGAAAGATTGTGTGACGTGTACACATTATATGCAGCTGTGAATGTAAGAAGTGGGTATTGTTTGAAAAAAAAATGCATGAAGTCTTGGCAACCAGAATTCGTAGACATATCAAACTTTTGTTTATTCACCTTCAAGATAAGGCCAGACAAATGAAATCTCACATTTCGTGAAACTAACAACTTTATTTCGCATCAGAATTTATAAAAAGGGAGTTGCCATTCTGTTACGATATTTTCGTAAGTACTTGGCGATCCGCTAGGTGGTAGCAAGTTGTTTGCCTTGTTGCAAGATTGCGAAAAAGGACTATGTGATGTATTTTGAAGATTACAATGTTGCATCAGTAAGATCGTACATAATAAAGAAGCTTTCATCATATGGAATTTAAAGCCTGCATGTGTACTTTCTACGATTAACTGCAGGAGTCGAGTGTTTGCTTAAAGTTGTCATACAGATCTACTAGTAGTGACGAGGGTTGTCATTCCAGAAAAGAGGAAAACATAAAAACAGTATAAACTCTCTATTTAATAGAATTCAAGGTAAAATTGAATTATTGTTTACGATTACCGCAGTGAGGAAGAGTTAGTCTTGAGGCCAACTTAGATTTTGAGGTACTCCAAATTTGTCGGTATGATTAGCTCTAGTACCCTACACTAAATCTTTTGTGGAAAGGGGCACGCTAATCTTTGACGACCTATGGGACTGTAGCGTAGCCGCAGGGGGAGTCCAGTTCGTTTTCCCGCGGAAATAGCTCAGAGTGTGACGTTTTGCATGACGTCACCTGGCTAGCAGCGTAACGAAGTAGGTCTGAGATATGGGAAGCTCTAAGCATTAACGAAACGTATAGTCCATGAGCATATGTCAATATTTCCTAGTCCGTGGGATTTTAAGTGAATGGATGTTGCGGGTAGGGGGAAGGTACCTAATCATGTGGCACCAGGTGGCAAGCCGAAAACCGTGGCAGGGGACCGGGAAGGGGGAACAAAATGGCCGCCGGTGAAATTCGTCTCTATGCCTTTAAAGTGCTATAACTTCTAAAAAAAAATTAAAACCTTTGTGGTTGTGCTAATATTTTAATAACTTATTAGAAATTCCATTTTAGGACAATTTGTTGCCAAAGCGACGCCATATTTTACATATATGGAGCCCTTAAATCCCAACATTAATTATTCTCGATCTCTTTTCTTTATATTCAAAGGGTAATAACTTTTAAATTGCTACATGTAGGCCAAAGTACCCTGAAATAAACGTTCTTGAACAATTCAAGACCTTTAAAATGAGAATGGTATGTGTAGTACTTTATGGTTTTTAATACAGGGGCAGAAAGATTTGTTCAACAGGTTTCCCATCCTCTTCCGTAGGTTTGCCGACATTCTCTAAAATTTTCATAAGAACACTCTTATTTTGGGGTAGAATCATGGATCCATCCAGGTGAAATAGTGAAAGTGGAACTGGTGAAAATTCGTACGTACTAAGGGAACCCTCTAGATCAATGTCTGTCCAGGATCTGGAAGCAATAATTATTCTTTTAAACAAAGAACGATCAGCTTTAAGCTGTAAGATGGTATCAGACACCCTTGTCTTCACTGTTTTTCGTGCAGACTTACAAAGCTTTAAATTCGCCTTTTTTAGGCTTTCCCAAAGATTTGTTCGTTGTTGCTCGATACGATCCTCTTTGAAATGCTTGAATAATTCAAGTCCTTTTTCAGTCATTCCACAAAAGTCGTTCTCAATATTTTTTTATTGAAAACTGCCTTTGTATGAACATTTATGAGTTCATTGCCATCGTACGTTACAGGATTAGTGTAATTGCACACTGCTGTATACACTCGTCTCAGATCATTCTGTTGTCTTTTCGATCTTGAAACTGAAAGCTGATGACGCTTTTTTATGGTCACTTTTCATCCCCAACATAGTTTTAGCTTCATCAGATACTCTAGCCAGTTCAGGAGCAATCAAGAAAAATCTTGTCAATGCGTTTTTCTTCTGAGTTATATTTTTGATGCCTCCAAAAGCTTTCATGCTCCTGTTTTCGTGTTCAAGTGCTTCGTCGGATCCCAAAGAACAAAATGGTATGGCTGATTTATTAACTATTCAATTTCCTTTTAGGAATTCAGCCCATACATCTGGATGGTTCAATTTTGCCTGCTTCATTTCGGTCAAGTACCAAGATATCATGTTTGAATAGTTGGTCAGGTCAAGAGCGAAGAAATACTTCACAAATTCTTCTAATACCTCAAGGTTAAGCAACCACTTACCAGTTCTCACAGTTCGCATGAAGATAATAATAAGATCACCATTCCCATGTATTGCCACGTAACCTTGAATGTCGGACTGGCATGCGACTTAGCAGCTGCAAACTCTCTCATCTTCGAAAGAATATGAAGACAAGCCAATATTTGTGCCGTCTTTTCTTTACTAATTCGTTATTCGAAAGCTGCAACTCTCTTATGATGTTATTCATTTCCTGTCCAATCTCTGTTTTACTTTCCACATGCGTTTCGAAAAAACATATCAGAGAAAAAATAGAAAAGAACCGTTCTCAATGTTATATGAATTTTAAAATGTCTCAAGTCCAGTTCCATCCACAAAAGAACCGATATTTCGTAGCATAGCCATTAGTACATGAAGCTCGCCGGGTCGTAAGATTCATTTCTTCGATTCTTCCTTCTTCGTCATCGATAGTTGCAAAGTAGGTCTGTACAAACCAACATCAAGTGTAACAATTGTCTTTGAACTTTGACACATAACTGACGTTGAAACAACTTCAAGTCTTTTCATAAACGTAAGCTGAGTTGAAGCATTGGTCGGACTGCTATCAATCATAGGTAGTCGACAAACTCTCGTTTTGGGCATGGTCTTATTAAGAATCGAATTGTAAGCTGGCCATGTCGGCGCCACATGAGATTCAGAGTGTGTTGTAGTACTTCCAGAAGACTTCTTATCTTGTTCTTCTGAATCTTCAAAATCATCATCAGCGTGTTATCGGAGAAATTGCAAACTTGCCATCATCCATACTGTCATATCGTTCGTATCTTTGAATTAACTCAGAACATTCTTCTGGAGACCCTGTTGAACTTGTCAGAGACGGATTTGATGGTCTTAATGATCCTGGGATGACGCAAGGTAGCATTTTAGACACTGATTCGGGTATCTTTTCGAGTGATGTAGTCGTAGATTTCTCTGACAAGCTGATTCGACACTAGAAGTCTTCCTCACGTTTCTCTTGGTAAATAACCATAACAGTGCCATGTAGAGTCCCTTTACCATATTGTAAGCGTTCTTGGAAGTCGATATTATCTTCTGCGCAATACACAAACCGGAACAAGTTCTAATGGTATATAATTTCCACCTGAGGAATCCATACTCTTGATAATTTCATTTGCTATTTGAGTCTAGATACGAAGAATCTTGTTATATTCAATAGAGACACCTGCGTGATGTAGAAACTGTACAATAAATTTACTTCGTGTTGCTGAGTGCATAGTGAGCCCAACTGCCATTTGTAATGATAGATCACGAGTGTTCCGTACAATGCCTTTAGAACTTCCTCTTGTATATGCTGCTTGACTAGGAGACAATATTTAGCACATGAACATCTGTGATAGTCTTTGACTTCTTTCATTGATTGCAAAATCTGCGTATTCCAATCCGAATTTATTCTCTCCTTTGTAACACCATTTGAAAAAATAAGAGATGGGATAGACTTCTTTACATCAGTTTCACCTATAGTCCCAGTAAACGACCACCAGACAGAATATGAAAAAAAAAATCTTTTTAAAGACATTCTTTTCTTAATCAATTCGTACTAAGAAGTAAAAAAAAATATTGATGCATGCCTAAAAAGAAAAGCGTGGGACGCGATCTCATATACAGTCACTTTATAAATTCTTTAAATTAGGCGCCCCATTCTTTTGCTTTTAGTCATGTTTAAATATTTTTTTTTACTTTAAAAAAAAATAATGTCTAAAAAGTTTTTGTTATTTTTTTTCCAGTCATTTCGATGTTCGGATACATTTTCTCAACCTAAATATTTTGTGACCCAAATTCTAATATGTTATGTAAGCAGGAAATCCCAGACTAGTTGCAGTCTAATATTCATTTTAGGATAAAGAAGTTGAAAATGAAATACAATATTAAAATTTGCTTTTAAAATATAGAAATATATAAAAGTAACAATGGAATATTGTATTGTCACCGGACTTACGTAGCTGTCCAAAATTACATCATTATATGACGTCAGGAAATGAGTTAAATTAACGTTGCAAGATTTGATGACACCACGAACCGTTGTGAACTAAGGAAAGGAATGTAAAATAGGTTTAACTGAAACTAACCGAAAAAAAGAACTTAGAATATTTGAAATTGAGAAGATTTCAATCTAATTCTATTGTAACCGAGGTTTTCAGAAGTTACCAGAAACTTCATAATTGCAGAATTTTTAATTTGAATACTGACGTATGTAAAATCACTAACAGCTCAATATATGAGAAGGAAACCTTTAAAATATTATTTCTGGTCGAAATTTGAAAGCTTGTGGTCAACCAGCGACAATTATTTCATTGGAGCATTTAAGTTTAAATTGTTGCGAGAGCAATATATTCAATGCTGTACATGCGACAGTGTCGCTGGTTGTAGCCTGTCTTCCTCTGCTTGTTAGTCAGATGACGTCACGCGCTCACAATCAATTCCAGCAAAGTGGCGAACTGGAGCTACATTTCTCCTCTTATCCACTAACCTTGGCGTAGCCGTAGAAGCGTGCATACCACGTAAGGAAGTCGTTGCACAAAGTGAAATTCGCCACCAGATTGGAAGTAGGGCAGGATTCCCCTAGTTTCAGCTGTCCAGACAAATTGATAAGTCATCGTCTGCTGTTAAAAGAGCTACGATATTCCGGTTCCACAAATAGCTTCAAAGTTATCTCAGTTTTGTGAAGACTGTGTTAAGTAGAGAAACTTTGTGGAGTAGAGTTTTTCCAGAGGAACATCAAATTTAGACCTGTATCCATTTTGTATATTCTCACACACATCACTCGTTCGGCAAGAACACTGACCAGTTCTTTTTTAGTTGAAGAACTGTTCGATAGTAAACTAGAAGTGAACGTAGAACCTTGTCAAAACAGTTATTAGCAACAGGAACGTTTAATAGATGCATAGTAATCTTCAGAATTCGCAGCACAAAAGACATTTCTTTGTATGTAAATTCTGCAAACGACCATTAGGCTATATCATTACCGTTGCTGTGATGTGTATGATCGCACGAGCTTAGATAAACATTTTCGTATGCGACAGTCGTAGTACAGATATATAAGTAAGTCAATGTTACTTATTGACTGAATAATTGGCGTGTTGTAAATAAAAGTATTAAACTCATATTAATTGCAATCGTGACGTACCAAATAATTGATACTTATTTTCCATTAAAAGCAATAAATACTTACCTTCTTTAATATGTGATATAAGCTTACATTCCAGTAAAAGTGATATTTATGCACTTCCAATAAAACCTTTACATATAGAAGGGAAATACGTATATGGAAGGCGCGATAAACTGCTATGTGCAAATAAAAGTAAATCACGCGAATTTGATCAGTGAGGAATTAAATTTCTAAACTTTTAATTCAAATTATTTCTTCAGTGTGAGCACGGAACTTATTTTAGGAATACAGTGCGGTGCTAAGGAAATTATATCTAGTACTTTCCCATATTCATATACAATATTCCACGGCCTGAGCCATAGTTGCCTTAAAATAAAATTCAAATTCAAATATACAATATCCCAGAAGTGAGGAAGTCCTGTAGATTGAAGTTGTGTGAAAATAGAACGTACTAACTAACTGTGATCTTTGATAGTGTTACTGCGAATTGACAAAATTCAGTGGCAACATATTCTCAGAGTGAAAAATAACTCACACAGGAACAAGCGGTCAGAGAAACCTAAGTGAATATAACTCACACAGGTTAATTATCGTTTTTCGATGTATACCCGTAGTCATACAGGAGAAAATCCTTAGGGAGAACACATAACACTCACGATATTCATATATATTGAGCTCAACCTTACGTAATAGTGTCACAGGAGATAAATTTGACTGAGTTATTATAGTGCACATTCTTTTCAATAACGAACTGCTTTCATTATTTTACATGCACTCATCTTGTGACTGCAATTTTACTCACCCTAATTTACGAAGATTAACAAGAGTTCATTTTTGCTGTATTTGCAACTTCATTGTTTCTGTACAAGTTCAGTACTCTCAATCAAAGGTTAATATCAAACGACATCACCTTACGACAGAATTAGCTTCTTATTCATACCTAACTTTATTACCACTTTAGAGGGATCTTTGTCATATTTGAATCCTGGATAAATCACCGACTCTTTTAATAAAGCCGAAATTTTATCTTGTACCATCAGCTCTCGAATTTGTTTTTCTTACATAAAAATTTGACAGTCACGCGACCAGGCTGTGTGCTCACCATTGCAATTAACTCACAGAGTCTTCAGTGAGTTTCAAGGATCCGCACCGTGGCTATTCCTACCCCAAATTGCACATACAGCAGAGGTAACGTTACATGGTGTGCTGGGTGTCCATAGTTCTGACATTTAAACAGTGGAGCGGATTTGGTGTATAAAGACGGACAGGCAAGCGTTAGAAAGCTGCCTTCACATCCTTAGGAAGCTGTGGCATGGCAAATGTCAAAATTAGAGACCCGTGGGTTGGGGTTGGCCAGACTTTCTGCTGTTGATGCGTTTAACATTGACTACTCCTTGACTGGCGAGTTCTCTTTTAATCTCCCCTTCAGGAAGGTCTTTAAGATCCCAGCAAGACATTACGTCCTGTGTAAAATTCAATTGGCGGTGTGGCTCAACTTTAACTTCAAGAGGTCAGATTGATGTCATCTTCAGGAGATTATTTGTCTGTTTATCGGTAGATGTCTCTACTAATAATGTTAAATTGCGAACCTTTTTAATATTGTTTAGCTCGCCTGCAACGTAATTAAGTTGCTCTGTATAATGAACGGGGATAACCCCTTCAAACCACCGGAATTTTATTTCGTTCTTTAATTACAAGATATCGTGCGATAGTTGGCACGATACTTGTATGTTCCTCTACTTTTATTTTATCTACTTTGTCACTGGCTGATTCACTAACTATGTGCGCCTTCTTACTTTTATCTTCAGGGACTTTCTCTTCATTCTGTCTCTTATTATTCAGCTTGTCTGTCTGCGAAGGTGACTTGATTTTACGATGTGGTGGAGCCCTGATGAATGAAAGCCGTAAATGACTACACTTATCCGTTTTCGTTCGAAGGAGCAAACGAGACCTCACCACCCTTGTCAGCAAGCTGGAAATCGAGGCCAAGTCATAAATGGCTTGGCGTCGAAATCACTTGCACTCCCGACTCATGGATATTTGGGACACACACTCCTACAAGTATTAGCGAGACCAAAGTTCCGGGTAGCTCCCCAATGGTGCACATCCCAGCCCTAACGACCTTGACCACCCAAAAATCTGTCATCAAAATCTAAGCTCTATCCAATAGTTCCGCCCCTTTTCCAATCACCCCAGAGGCCATCGTCAATGCAATTACATCCTAAAGGTATCAATTTTTATCGCGGAGAGGCATAAGTGGCAGCAGAAGAGGAGGTGAAATAATGGATCGTGAATTAAATATGTACTTAAATAAATTCATCTCTGCTGGTCCTCCTATCGAGCAGCGTTGATGTTTAGCTGCTAGGGCTGACTGCAGCCAGCAAAAACCGACTGGACGATGGGGTCACCAATTCCCAACGTCGTTCTTCGTTCATTGCAACCAGCATAAGCCATCTGGACGATGTGGTCGCCAACTCCCTACACCATTACGAGCAGCGCTGGTCTGCTGCTCGGGCTATGTGATGTCGATGTACATAGGCGCCGACTTTGGGGGTGGTGGACACTTCCCCCCCCCAATATTTAAAGGTGGGGTTCTCACCCCCCCCCCAATATAATCTAGTCGAGGAAGAATTAACAAAAAGGAGCAAGAATTTCTGTCGTAGGGTAAAACTCCCTGATTTCGGCACTCCATAGATTTTTTTTTATAAATTAGGATTTTTATTAAATTAACAACATCGATGTTGTTTCCTCCTTTTTCCCATGTATTTCGTCGATGACATTTGCAAATGGCGTCTGTTTAGTTTGTTATTTACTGTGAAAAAATCGCGTTTAAGTGGAAGGCTTTTATGATGTTCAAGTTTCCTGCTCGATTCTAAGCAGGTAGGTTAAGGAATATATTTTCATTGTTCTCTCGTTATTTTTTTGTATTAATGAAATTGTTCCACATATTTCTTGTTTATCCGTTAGTTAGACCGTAAAGGAAGAGTCTTTATGTCATATTGTCTACAAATTGTGCAATCGTCGCGCAAGGCGCGTCAACAAATAATTAAATAAATGCGTTCTATTTTTACTATGTCTCAACAGATTTCACTTCAAGGAAGATTTAAATGTTTATAAAATAAAGAAAGCCCGAAAGTTTAGTGACACAATGTGTGAAATCCATGCTTTTCTAACTTCTTCTTAAAGTGCCTATTACTGGTAGTTTTACCTTAGACTTCGTCGTGCCTTTAATTCAATATTAGGAACAGCCTTCTTATTCGATAGAAAACGGTGTTTAATAGAGAACTAAAGCTTCAACACTCTGGCAGCACTGATATGACAAGCGAAGATCAATGCGCAAGAAAAAGTAATTTAATTTGCATCTGACTGTTATAGACTGTCTGTTATTGACATATTGTTTGTAATGGATAAATTTGTTATTAGGAAGAAAAGTGCAAACCCTTCAAGTGATCGTGAAATTGAACCTGAACCTAGTGTTAGTACTGTCGTGTGTGAAAATGAAACAAATAATGTCGGTGCTCCAACAGGAACCGAAAAGGAAATTCTCAACGGAGAAAAGGCGCGTAAGGGTACTTATCAGCCGTCTTGGAACCAGCAGTTTCCATAGACAGAATACAGTATAGTACGAGATGTAACTGACAACAAAACATAGTTGCACGTCTTGCAATTAAGATCAAAAACACTTAACTGCTGAACAAGACTATATTATACGTAAAAAATAAAATACATGTAACGTTTCGACCTTCTAGCAAAGATCCTCATCAGACATACACGAGATGTAATTTTATGCAAACTTTGCAAACAAATTTTCGAGGGACGTCATTTTCAGTTCTCTTCCAAAATGGAAATGACATTTATTCAAACGGGGGTTTCTAATTGGAAGAAGGGGGTAGAAAAGTTAAGAGCGCATGAAAGATCGGGTTACCATCGGGAAGCTGTAATTAAATGTAGATCTCTAGAATCAAATGTTAATGTACTTAGCCAGATTTCTAATGAAAAATTGAAGCAAATGAAAGAAAACCGCAACTGCTTACTAAACATCATATCCTCTCTCCGTTACTTAACTGTACAAGGGCTTGCAATACGAGGATATAGTGATGAAACAAGCAACTTTAACAATTTATTGCGCCTTCGGTGTGAAGACAGCCAGGAACTTTGAACATGGTTACAGCGAGATTTGTACAAGTGGATATCGCATGATGTACAGAATGAACTGCTAACTATCTTGAGCCAAACACTTCTTAGAAAATTGTTAAGTGATGTGAAAAGGGCTGAGTACTTTGCAATTATTGCAGATGAAACTTCGGACATGTCTACTACAGAACAATTTAGTATTTCTTTACGATTTGTTGACACTAGTTTAGAGATCAAAGAATATTTTTTGGGACTGTATACCACTGAAAGCACTACAGGTAAGGTTTTGTTCGATATTATTCTCGATATTCTAAGACGGTGTGATTTGCCTGTGTCTAATTGTCGAGGCCAGTGTTATGATGGCGCAGCTAATGTCGCTGGAATGTGCAATGGAGTCCAAGCAAGGTTTACTGAAATTGAAAAGAAAGCTGTATTTGTTCACTGTCTTGCACATTCCTTAAATTTTGCGATACAAGATACTGTGAGCGTTATAAAAGAATTAATTTTGTTAAAGATTCGCCTAGAAGACTTGCTCTATTTTCCCGTATAAAGACGGACGATTCTACACATCTTAGACCATTCTGCCCAATAAGGTGGACAATAAGGTACTTGTCAATTTCTTCAGTTTTATCCAACTATGAAGAGCTTCAAGAATTTTTCTTAAATCTTTCAAAAGTTGACACGTCAGATGCTGGGTCTAAAGCAAACGAGTTTTTCATGTACATGCACACTTTTGATTTCTTTTTCATGTTGTCACTTTTGGCAAAATTATTTGGACACATCGATACAGTAAATATAGCTTTACAGAAAAAGTCCTTGCACTTTGAAGAGGCCAATAACATGATTTCCACCCTTACAACAACTATTCAATTCCTAAGAAGCAATTTTCAGTCATTCTGGTATGAAACAACTGCCAAATGTAAAGAATTGGATGTTGAATCTCCCAAATTAGGACGTATAAGGAAAGTACCAAAGAAATACGATGAATCTGAAAATTTATCCGTAGATACATTAAGGAAGTATGTGACAGATAGAAGAGAATTTACAACGAAGTAATAGATTTATCCCTCAATTTCTTGACATCACGCTTCAATAGTCCATCTTTCGCGTTGCTAAGCCAAATTGAACAGTTTCTTCTTGGTGATAACAAGCATTCTGAACATATTTTATCATTCTATGCGCCTGACATCGATAGGGAACGCTTGCTTCTCCATCGAAGCATATTTCATGAAATTATACAAAGCAGCGGATGTCCTAATATTAATTCCTTTGGTGAAATAGTGACATACTTGAAGAAAGAAAAACATCTTATTGATCAATTACCAGAACTAGTGAAATTTATACGAATAGTGTTAACAATTCCCGTATCTACGTGTACTGCTGAACGATCAATTTTCTTGTCTGCGGAGGCTGAAAACTTACGTTCGATCTACCATGAGTCAGGATCGTTTAAACGCCATTGACCTTCTAAACTGCCATCAAGAGGAGACAATGAGACTTGACGTTGATGCGATATGTGACGATTTCATAAGCAGAGGCTCACTGAGGAGCAGTACGTTCGCCAGAAAAATGTGAAGTAAGTCTCTATAAATGTATATTTTTAATATTTTTTGGTAATTTTCATATGGGCTAATTTCCTCTTTTCTTGAAAATTCTAACTTGGCAATATTTTCCTGTAGTACACGTTGTGGTGCGCAAAGTTGCAGTGAAGTTCCCAAATTTTGAACTTGAATTCGTTTTAATGCCTTTAGGCAAATTTGACTTAGGTCGTGAATTTCTCAGCGGAGCGGATGCAGCGGAATAGCGGACCTAAATCTGGGGGGAAGTTGACCTTCATCAAGCAGTTGACAGAAAACGGCTGAATATGATGATGATATATTTATTGATTGTTTGCTCCCCCCCCCCAATATTTTCTTCAAGTCGGCGCCAATGTCGATGTACATGCATCACGTTGCGGCCCGTAGACCCACGATGAAGTAGCCAGTCCCCTAAGCAACTGGGAAGTAACATTCGCAACAGTTAAGCAACTCTGACCCAGATATTGGATTTCCCATGTGCAGCAATGATAGTAGCAGCTTCGAGGGTAGATTGGCTTCATTCCCATTAATCAAATGCTACACTAAAGTGCATTTCTCTTTTTTTAAAAAAAAAAGATTATATATCGCATTCGTAAGATGGTTTTCATATGGACAGAACTTATTTAATCTATTTTTAGTATAACATTATTTTTTTTAGCTTTCGATGAAATTGTCTATCCATTAAAATATATGCTATTCCTTTTTAGAGAAAAAGATGCGTCAATGTTCGTGTTAATATTACAAGATGCTTGTAATTCTAATCAACAAAATAGAAGAGAAATGAAAGGCATCCTTAATCTTTAGAATGTCTCATCTTTATCTTAAACGCAAGCCACAAAATACTACAGTTGTCTCCAAGGGCGTCGCCAGAAATTTTCGCAAGGGGAGACAATACTAAGGTTACACACACACACATGTGTGTGTGTGTGTGTGTGTGTGTGAGAGAGAGAGAGAGAGAGAGAGAGAGAGATAACGTCACTGAAGCAGTCACAGATATTGGAGAAAAATACAGATGAATCATAAAGAGGAGCAAATTATACAATGGCTGTCGCAGAGAAGGTGGGACAGATTTTTTCTTGGCTTGGCAACACTGCCTATGCTCTCGGCACTAGTTTCATCGTGTAGGATGACTAATTCTGTAACCGTAGCAAGTTCTCAGATGTTTCTAAACCACGTCAGTGAGCAGCTGTGTTGATTTACGTATAACGTGTTTCGTTTACCTCTCCAAGTTGTGTTTGACTAAGATTGCTTTTAACGATGAGTATTCAAGATTAACAGCGACATGCCATAAAATTTTGTTGGCCTTTAGGGAAAAGTGCTGAGGAAATATATGCACTGTTTCAGCAGGCATATGCCGATCAAGACAGACTGAGTAGAGCCACAGTGTACCGATGGCACAAGTTGTTCGAAGTTGGGCGCGAATCAGGCGCTTAGCTTCCGCATCCTGGACAAAGGTCGTCGGTGATTAACGAGACGCTAGTGAATACTGTTGCAGCAGTTATTCGTGATGATAAACATATGTGTTTGAGAGTGCTTAGTGCACATTTGAGCATTTTGAAGGACACCGTCCACCGAATTTTGCGTGATCATTTGAAAATGAAGGTTTGCTCCGCATGGGTACCGCAATTTCTTACAGCAGAACAAATACTATTTTCTCAAACGTCATTTTCCGGAAAGTTGTGCTTTCCTCCTTCTGGCGATATTATCGTATGTATCGGCAAAGTAAGACAGTATCGTTAATTCATCAATTTTTGGTGTCCTAAGGTGACCATCACTTCTTTGTGTTAAAGCAACACAAAAAAATGTTGATTTTGCTGATATAACACAATGGTTATTTTGTCAATGCTGATTCATCACAACGGAGAGTGTCGTATTGGCACTTTCAGAGTGTTGAATCACGAAAATCACACAATAAATGGTGTTCATTTAACCGAAAAAAGTGTCTTGACAATTAACAGCTATTTTAGCAGTGTACCAATTTCGGAATTTATGGAAGGGGAAATTCTCAAGTACCTACAGATACGTCTCCGAAGCATTATGACCTTTCTCCTTCTAGGGGAAGAACTTGCTAGTAGCTTTCTGAACATCAACAATAAAATAAAATTGAATCGCTGATTTGAGAAACGTCATAAGTCAAGCAAACTATATTTTACAAGAGAGTTTTGAAACTTTACACACAGAGTTATAATTACTGAAAATGAATACGCTAATGTCCGCACATCAGAGCCATGTAGGTCGACTATTGTCTGCTGTTGAAACGGCTGTTAGATCTAGAAGTAAATGTCCTTAACGAATTAAAGATGCATGTCAACTCATTTTCGGCACATGAGTGACTTATGACGTTTCTCAACTCAGCGATGCAATTGAAATAATCATAATTTTCAAATTAACGCAATGGAATCTTAACAGTAACTTGTCACTAACACCGGACAGTAACATATCCAATATCTTGAATAGCCTTACTACCTGGGGTGTTAGAACTCGTTGTTCATTACAATGGAAATTAATGAAGTGTGATTAATGGCTATTAAACATTTTGAAATCACAAAAACAGAGATACCATGACATTGTCAGACATAGAGGACTTTCAATAAACCTGGTACATTTAAAACTGAGTAATAGTACTTTCATCAAATATGTTGGATATCGAAGACTATTGAATGAACATATTTTAACAAACATCAATAGATCATTTATGTGTAAGATTTGCTGTCAAAGAAGAGTTTTTTAAGTTATCGTACTTTTCTGCATGAGTTTTTATTCATGGCCAAATAATGCTACAGAAAAAAATGACAGTTACCAGCCTGCGCAGTATTGGGTAGTTATTTCAAAACTGATCCACAGAAGTCATGAGGAGCTGCAGAAATTTCATCAGTTAGAGACGAATGGAGATTTGCTCTTCTGAGGTTACAGATGACTAGTGTTAGAAATATACTGAGTGTGAAAACATTCATTAATGTGCTTTTCATTAACGGCTTTGGTCTGCCATTAAATATTCTTAAACTTAAAATATCCTGGCCATCATTCAGCTACGGATGAGGTAACACAAAAATGAACAGTCGGGGAAGGAAAAAAACACCTTCAGTTTAGTTTTTTGTCGCGGTAGCTCTATAGATGAGCGCTCACATCTTGTGCCTGGGATCCGCGGTTCGATGCTGGCTCGTGCCATATGGCTTTGGGGTACTCAATGTCGGCCTCGTGGCCGAGCGGTTTGCGGCGAAAGACCATCGGCTCGAAGGTCCAGGGTTCGAGTCCCGGCATAGGTGTGGGTTTTAACAGCTAAAGGCGAATCGTGACGGGCCGAAGTCCAAAGTTACTAGACTGCCCCGTATAAAAATAAAAGCAAATAAATAAAATAAAATTGGGGTGGTTAAACACCGTGTGCCTGGGTACTCTCAGGATCATCCTGTTTCCTCCTACTTTTTTCATTTCAGCAATTCTCCTATCATGATCCATTCGGCTTGACCTAAAATTACATGACGGTCTTTAAAACTTCAAAAATTGAAAATCAGACTGGTCTTAAAAGCCTTTTGGCAATCAGGTTCCATTTGTTTCAAATATACTTGAAAAGTATGGAGAAGTCACAATCAACAATGGCATTTTAGAAAGTATGTTGAAAAATACTTCAGAATATCTGATCCACAATTTGAAAATATTTGTTATTAATGAGAAATTTGAAGTCTTGGCCTGTGGCATCTTAAGCTATGAACTGAAATTCAAAAATCCTAGCTGAAAGCTTGGTAATCTGAAACTATTTCATAATATTAATATGAATTAGATGCGTCTCTTTTTAAAATTCAAGTATTGTTCTTCATTTGTTCGGTATTAAGAAAAAGTAAAATTGGGAGGTGTGAGTACTAAGGTGTATTAAGATAAGGTCGCGTAAATTATTTCTTTAAACGAATATGCATTTTATCATTGGGTTTTCGTGTTTTTAAACTTTGCACTTCTTTTGTTTGACGATTGGTTTTCTAGAAGAACAGCTATTATCAACTTCACAAAAAATTGTACGATCTAAAAAATTAGAAGATGGTACATTTTGCATTGCAAATTATGACTTGGCCTCAACGTTGTCCTGGCTAGAAGCTTAGCGGTTGATTGTAAAACTGGGGTTAAGAATACTAACTTTTGCTATTTTAAACATTACCATGTTATACATTCCCTATGGTTATTACAAGATTACTGTAAGTTTCATGATAATCGGCAGAAATTATACATATAATTTCTTTGATGAACGAACATTTTAAAAGATAATCTATATACCTTTACAATTGTGCCTCTGAATTGGAAATACAACATTTAAATCATGTACTCCCAATTTTCTTAGAGGCATTTGCGAACCCAGTGTTAGGTTTAGAGGGGCGGTTGTTTGCCTCCCAGTTCTCAGGAGGAAACAGATTAATAGAAACAAAAACGAAGGTAAAATAAGAATTCCTGTGCCCGTCACTGATTCTCAAGAATTGGGAGTCTATGATACTACCTATTTTTTTGATGCAGTAACGGGCCCAGATAATAATATTTTACCTTCGTTTTTTCCTATTAATCTTTTCACTTTCAAGAACTGGTAGGCAAAGAACCACCCCTCTAAATCCAACCCTGGGTTCACCACTGCCTGTCCAAAATTGGAATTTTGTACTCCCAATTCAGAGGTACAGTTTTAAGTGTGTAAGGGACAAAAGGGAGTGGAATCAGAAGAATTGAACCCTTTTTGACAGTCCTAAGGAAGACAAATTGAACACTAACACGTAAGATAAAAAGAAAAATGCAGTATCGGAATGAATGCACATGCCTTGAAGGATCTCATGCTTTCGTCAGATTGCTAATGATGATGATAATAATGTTCGGTGCTATCTTCCAAACAAATGTCTGGAGCTACGGAGATTGTAATGTCTTATGTTCAGGTTTCTAGTTGCTGCATGTCACCACAAGTTCAAGTGTACTTCTTTGGTAAAACCTTAACTTATCTATTGATACACGACTAATAAATTTTTAAACGAAAATAATTGAATTATCCAAGAAAGTAGTATACCATGTGCTTCATACATACCACTCTCCAACGACTTTGATCTGTGAAGTTATCACCTTAACAATAAATATAGTTATAACTTGGAAATAAAATGTTATATTTCTGTTGCAATATGAATTTTGTAACCCTGCATATTATTAATTAAAAAAAAAGATCAATAAAGCATTTGTAAATAGGACACAGTTTCCATGCTATATAGTAATTTAAAGTCGTTGTTGAAATTCGATGTAAGCAGAAAGCTCTAATGGGAGTTTTGTTCTACTTCCTCTTTAAATAATGGAAGCCATTAGCGAACTCTTTTCAGAGATAAATAATTAATTTGTATTGTTCAGAAAGCCTCCGTAAACTGCAATGTGTGCCGCCCTTTTATTGTAGGTGGGAGACAACATACATACACACACACACACACACATATATATATATATATATATATATATATATATATACACGTAACAGGTAGTTGTCATTCACTTGTTAAAATTAGATAAGGGTAGCAGAGAATCATTTAAAACAAAATGTGTTAAATAACGCACCACGCAATTAACACCGTAAAAGCATTCTTTACAATGTTAACAGGGTGTTCTGTAGTCATGTTGTTCATATCCGCTTAAAACAAGTAAACCAAATACATCTGTTATAAGCGATGTGTGCAGAAGCGATCTTGGGTAAAATGTTTTCAACGCATAATACGCGGCATTTATGGGATACTCGCACTATCAGCGCGGGAGTTGGAAGGTCTGTGCTCCGTTCCCCACTAAAGAAAATAGAATTTGCGTATACACTTTCCTATGATTTACCCGTTTTTTCTCTACTGTATTTCTTCACATGGTTATCTTGACTGCTTTCAACAAGCCAGTATGTGAATCCAAAACTTTGAATAGTAATGTCAGTTATCTCTTCGTCAGCATTAATGTGGGTAGTAATTTCAATACTTACGCTCTAAAGACTGGGATTCGCATCAAAGCTTTGTTATCATGGGGTTAGTTTACGAGCCGCTCGTGCGCGTAGGAACAGAAGTTTCCCAATAGCAACTGCCGTACTTTCAACTTACTATTAGTATGCTTCTTGCTATTGGGTAAGTTCTGTTGTTGCTACGCGCACTAGCGGCTCGTAAAGTAACCCCGTGACAATAAAGCTTTATGATTCGTCCTTAAGAAATAATAATATGTTACTGTAGTAAAATAATGACATTATTATTGAATGTGTATGGTCCGTACCTATTGCTAATCCAATTCAGGAAGTATTTCATTCAGTGCGAAAACCTTCAACCACCCGTAACTGTTGATCGTTGCTGTCTCATTTTCTTTCGCTGAGAACTGTGCACGTGTTTCTCGCCCCCACCTAAGAACAGTTGTATAGCTGCTAATTCTGAAATAACTAACGCGATCAAATTAAGTTCTAAGGGAATGAGGGATATGAATTTTCTGTTGAAACATTTACGTAAAAGAAGGTTATTACGAAACATTCTATACATCGAACTTAGTTTTGTCTGTCAAACAAGGCAAATGTCGGGATTGTCCCTTTATCTTAGACCATGGTAGACTCCTTCTCGCATCCTTTACCCTGCCCTGTTTCGGCCTGAATCATAAATGCCTGACGCTTATAAATATGAATTTCGCTGTACATTGTTGTACCTTCAAGTAACATTTGCTCTCTCTCATCGGAAATTCGTACATCTTGTCTGTAATAAATAAGTATTATCTTTATCCGTATGTACGTGTTGTACTTTATACTCATCAAAGACACAAATACTTGATTAAGCAAAAACTGGCATATTTCTCATTTAAGTAAGCGATTCTTAAAACAGCTATTTTCATTACATTTTATTATTCTCAAAGACAAAAGTAAAACATTATTTTTTTTTGTTCTTTTCTTGTTGCAACAGTAGCTCAAATCTCAAAATTATGTTCAAAACCTGTTTATTTCATTTTCCATTAATTAACAGTTCATTCAATTCCTTTCCTCTTTGAAGCGAAACCTCACATAACAAATACAAAAAATACAAAATAGTACTATGTAGGATGCAAAGTGTGTTAGTTCCGTATCTGATGAATGCACAAATCACATCAAATTGAATCCATCAAAGTATCTTTGTTCCGTAAATTATTCACTAGTATCATTCACATGGAAGTATTTGGATTTACTACTGATTCGCTGTGAACTCCTTAAAAAATGTCTTCTATGTTTGGTTTGTCTTCTATGTTTGGTTTGTCTTCTCTTGAGTCATGTTCTCTCCACCAATATTCTTCACTTTGATTACTATTGTAAACCTTTGGTTCGTCTTTTTGTATTCGATTCAGACGACATTGGTATCCGTGTACATTGTGGAATCGTCCATCTATTTCAATTTGTAACATTTGATTCCCTAGTTTCTTTCTTACCTTCACCTGAATGAAATTATAATTCTTAATATAATATTTTATCCATACCCATTCACCATATTTAGGATTCCACTTTGATTGCTTACTATTCTGATAAATTTTTGTTTGTGTTCAATAATTTAAGATACATAGTGTTGTTGAATGTACGTGTTTTATAACTCAAAATTATCTCAGCTTGTGATATATTATTTAGTATTGTGGTAGGAGCAAATCTAACATGCCGATGTACTCTTTTAACAGCTTCCGTCCAGTTAGGCTGAGCGTTGTCCTGTGATATTCTTTTTAGCATGGGTTTCAGGTCTTGTAGCCTACGTTTCACTAACCCGTTGCTCTGGGGGTGTCAGGGTGGTGAGTGATACAGTTTAACATTGGAGCTATTACACCAGTCTTTGAACTCAAAACTCGAAAAGGGAGGTCCATTATCACATACTAAACTTGAGGAATTCTAAGAAAATCTATTATATCTTCCAAAGGTCTTATAGTTTGTGCTACATTATAGAGTTTTATATGGCGTAATTCCGTTCACATAGAACTATCTTTCCATAGTAAAACTTTTTAACCCGCAAAATAAAAAAGTCTACATTCACTCTTTGTAGCGGTGCGTTTGGTTTAACCCAACTTTTGAAATGTTTTAGAGGTGCGGATTTGTGCATTTCTTGAGAAGGTGTGCGTGATTGTATAAATATCTTAATTTCCAATTCAATCGTTGGCAAATAGTAGTAAGAACGTGTTATAGCTTTTATTCTGTTGAATCCTGAATGATCTTTGTGCAGCTCTTTCAATATTTCATGGCTGCATTTCCGAAGTAGTATTAGTCTTTTGCCAAATAATAGACATTCACCTTGTATTGTTAATAGTTCTTTACATTTGAAATATTCTCGTTAGTCTTTGGTTTGTTCATCAATTGGTAATTGTCGAGCCCATCCTTCTTTTACCCATTTCAATATTTGACTTAAAGTTTCATAATTACTTAACTCTTGCGCAAATTCTTGTAGTGTTGAAGAGTTATCTTTAAAATTTATTAGATAATGCAAGTATTCATTATCTTCGTATGTTTGTTGTTTATCTGCAAGTCGGGAAAGGCAATCGATCACTTGTACTTCTTTAGTGTATTTAATTGTGTAGTCTTAGCCGAGCACAAACAAACCCATCGAAATAATCGTGGGTGGGCTGTTGATGGAAGAGATTTTGTTCACCAAATATTTAAGAGCCGTAGAATCAGTATGTACTTCGAAGTGTCTTTCATATAAATATCGGTGATTTTTTTTACTCCAAATAATTAGAGCCCATACTTCTTTTTGAAAGTGACAATATCTAGTTTGTGTTGGAAACAGTATTGATGACACACGTGCTACTGCTTTGAGTTTGCCATTTGTCGAACGATTACACAATTGGAGACCGACACCATAGGGCTGGCATCCGTTATTAAAATTATTTGCTCATGCGGATTAAAAATTTGCATGATGTTATTATTGGCTATAATTCTTTTTATTTCTAAAAATTCTTGTTCATGTTCATTACTCCCATCCCAAGTTGTGTTTTTTAATAAGGAAGTTAATGTATACATCCGAGGCGTAAAATTTGGCATATGACGTTGAAATAAAATCACCATACCGAGAAAAGACTTTAACTGATTCTCAGGTCTAGGACATTTTATGATATCATTTTTGTTCTTATATTGGCTGGTAACCGTTAGCTGACAATGTATGTCCTAAATATTCTACCTGCTTTTTTAAAAATTTGCATTTTGCTTCTTTAATCTTTATATTTAAATCTCTAAAATGTTGTAATACTGTGCAAGTATTTTATAACATTGTTGGATGTTCTTTCCACATATGATCACGTCATCCAAATATGCTTGTGCAGATGGTAAGTTGTTTCAAGAATCAATGAACTTTTGACATATAAATGGAGCACATTTTAATCCAAACGCTAATCTGATATCTGTACATTTCCCATCGTATATTAATTACTATTGTTTGGAACTATCATCTAATTCAAGTTGTAGGTATGTTTGGTCCAGGATTACAAATGTGTCAGCTCCTTACAACTTTCTTATTAGGTCGTTGATGGTTGGTAGTGGATATGGCATGTTCTTGTATTACGGTGTTTAATGTAGTTTTGAAATCTGCACATATTATCAGATCTGTGGATTGTCTTTTAGGTACAATCACGATACGAGTGGCCCAATCCGAATGTGCTACCGGTATTATTATTCCTTGTTTCTGAAGATTTTATAGTCCACTTTCTACTCTTTTTGACAAACTGCACGGTACATTATTGGCGTTTGAGAACTGGAGTAACTGTTTTGTCTAACGGTATGTTTACTTTATATCTTTAATAGGTTGTACTATAGAATCCTGAAATAGATCTGCATAATTCGTTAAGATATTATTCTTCATCTCTTCGATAATTAATTCTTCTGAAGAGTTGTTGTGTACAGTCTGTCCTTGAATATGTTGAATGACTTTGGTTCCTTCAAAATACAATCTCCAATCTGGCCATACAGCAGTTATGAAATTCCTGCCTAACATGTTTTATTGGGGCCTCAACTATGTGAAAGAATGTGTATAGCCTTTGATTATCAATATCAACATAAAGCAAAACTATTCCCTATGACTAATATTTCTCCATTGGTAGCACTCGATTTTGTTTGAACTTTTAATAATCATTCAGATTTTCTTAATTTTTTGAAAGCATCCCATGCCATGAGACTAGCACCTGCACCCGAGTCTATTTCTGACATTACGGAAATCTCATTAATCTTAATACCTCGTAAGCAAGGTTCACTTTTATTTACCCTTACCATAGAATGTAAAATAAGATGTGCACATGATATATTATTTTGCCAATTCCCTTTTTTAAATTTTCTTGGGTGTGTAAGCCATCGTTTGAATTTCAATTACCAGTTAATGTTAAAAATATTAATTAAAAAGGATTTTTTAAAAATACGCTTTATTAAGATGCACTAAAAAGTAAAAAAAAATAATAAGTTGAATTAATCTTATGAATCGGAAAATAAAAGCGTGGGTGCTCTTAGATATGATTTTATAATAAAGTAAGCAAGAAACACGCTCTTGTTTTCCCATTCATAAGTTTAATTCAATTTATTATATTTTATTTTTAGTGCATCTTAATAAAGCGTATATTTTTAAGTTTTTAAATTATTTTTTCTGTATAATAGATGAATATTAAACCCCGTGCGATATCGGCAACCCAAACTTCAAGCTATAGATGCGGCGTTCCGTGCATTTAAGGATAATTTCCAATTATTTAATTACAGTTAACTGGTTTATTCTGTCGTTTATCTAATGATTGAATATTGTATTGTCATCGGAAGCAGGCAAGTTTATAAAATTTCAAAAGAAATCGGATGATCGGAAGTGAGTTAAAAATCAATTACAAGATTTGTACCAGAGGAACGTTTGTTGTCACGTTTCCGAATTTTGTACGTAGTTTTCAATACTTGTATTGATTACCAAACGTTATAGAATCACGTCTCTGAGACCCTTCACTCATTGCTTAATAATTTCTTATGAAAGAATTAAAATAATTGTCATGAATTTCTCATGTGGAGAGAGACAAACAAGTCTGTTTTTTTTTCGTTTAATGGGTGATCGTGACTTACAGGTGAGATGACATTCTGTTCATTTCTGCTTTCGAAATAATTGTTAGAATAACCTCGTTCATTTCACATTCGAAGGCGTTAGAGAAGTTTCCTACTCTTCGTGTGCACGTGTTTTTGGTGGTTTTAGATTATTGTAATATTCCATGAATCGCTTAAGAAATTTATTGTCTTTGAGATGACTTTCGTTGTCCTGTTATTAAAATAAGTTACTTTAACACCGTTTCTATGTTGTTCATGTTAAAGGGCTGCTTTTACATTTGAATTATTTTAAACTTCTATAACGTTACCTGTTTTCGTATTGTGACCCAGACCACTCTAAAATATAATAATAAGCTCTGTTGCAATTAACCTAACCAGATCTTGTGAAAGAAAAGAACGTACTCAGAACCCACAATAGTATGTCGTCGTCAACGGTAGTGGTAAACCGCCTGTAAAACATCTTGTAATGATTCTAATGGGAAAGTCTCTAATTGTTCTTACTTACCACACATATACATGTCAGTAACCTTGCATTTGCCGTAGTTGTACTGAGTTATATTAATTCTCTACGATTACCACTGAAACTTTCATAACACAAGAAAATAATTATTGCCTGATTCCACACCTTGCAGCGAAACGGAATAACACTCCCGCTGCGTTTTGAAGCAAATCCACACCTTGCTTTACATCGAACACAAGAATTTTTTGGGATATCTCTAATTTTGTCTTCACTTCATTAACTGACATTTTTGTTATTAACTGTGTAAGGAAATTCAAAGCACGGTTCAGTTGGCATTCTCAACCGATGTGCTCCAAGAAGTTACTGTTACTGAGATTTGTTCCTATCCCAACCCACTCTAGTCACTCATACATCACCTTGATTTATTGAGTCGGATTGATCAAATACTTCAGTATAGTAGATTGTAAAATGAAAATGAGGAAATACATATTTTTCAAATGTCATTGTAATATTTTGACTGTAAAACTGATCCTTTTATTCCACGTACCTAAAACTCAGATGGTCTGAATTTAAATTTTATTTGTAGCCTTTAGGCATCTCAGGCTCAAACCGGGTAGTGTGGATAAGATAGTGGTGGCCCAGGACCTAGTATGTAGTTACTATCTCGGCATCCGATTGATGTGACTGAAGGAAACTGGAAAAAACAAAACGCAATCGCAATGGGCGGCCGCTGGGATCTTTCTCAGAACCTTCCGATTGCTAAGCCAACCAACTGAGCTAAGGCCGCTCGGTCGTAAAACTCAATTTGAGAAAGATCACTATTTCAATTTATTTAAAACCTTAAAGGGACTTTGATTAATTTCAATTAAGCTTAATCATAAGCATTTTTCTTTATTAGCCACAACGGCAGGAGAATGGTAAGAGAAGTTGTTCTCTTGCTGATAATGTACAAAATGAATTGTCAATTCAAAAGAAATAAATACATACAATTCTGTTCCTATATAATAAAGCAGTAAATGTGGTAGGTTTATAGCCTGTAACTCAATGATTTCAAACAAATAATTATTACTGACCTTTTCTAAATACATGGATCAGACTGGACTAGTAATTACAAGTTTTGCTCTACAATAGAACTAAAATATTGTATGTGACATTTAAAATAATTAAATTTACTTTGCTGAAAACCATTATGCGTTCTGCCATTTAAGATATACACGTTTTCCACAAGTGGCTGTGTACTTCTGTTAAAAATCAATATAATTCCCTTTAAATACAATCATGAAATTTGGCACACATATTTTAATTAGATGCATATCGAAGATAATTTTTAGATAATAATAATAATAAGTAGAAATTTCGATTTTGAGCTTTGCAAAAAACAAATCTTTTATTATTATTTTTGTTCTGAAAAAAATAAGGATTGGTCCAATTAAGTTAAGTAATAAGCTTTTATCAAATTAAAACTCATGAAATTCTAAAAGCAATGGTTGAAGTTTCAGTTGTCTGCGACAAAGAGTTCTTGAGTTTTAGGTTTTCAAAGTTTTCAAAACGCGTGAAAAATCATTCAGTCAATTACCTCGAAAACCAAAACTTAAAAATATAAAAATGTTGTTCTTTTCACCCTTACCAATAGTTACAGTAGAATTTTGCGACTTGCAAATTCCCGAAAATTTTAAGCACTCAAGAAATTGCATGGAATAGATTGCTATTAAAACTGTGAAAATGTAATTTTTAACTCACGAAATAGTCGCGAAATTCGGCTCAACAATCGCACAAATCTGACCATGACAAATTTGGTACTGTGTTCATCATATGTCTATGAAACTTCAGCTGAATGATTTAGAAATTCCTTCATAGTTTTACATGTGTTCATTAAAATATTAATTCCTTTGCTTGCAAATGCATAAGAAATATCTTAAAGAAATGCACTTCATTTAAGTTTTTAGTAGCATGCATTAGTGCAAGTTTTATGTATTAAGTTTTAAATTATCATTCAATGTTTTTTTTTTTTTTATTTTTAACTATTCAAGAAATTTACTCTTGTACTCACGATTTTTTAACATGTTACTCACGAGAAGTAAACTTCATTATTCACGAAATCCTACTGGCTCCACCAATAGTACTACTTCTGCACACAAAAAAATGGATTTCCGAGACTTGTGGTTCCAGACCGTTGGTTAATTTTATACGGAATTAAGTAGTCTTTAGGTAACTATTCCCCATTTTTTCTAAACCAATTAGATTTGAGCATTTAGACCACGTGACCCCGCAGCCATGTGAGGACCTTTGGCCTCAGTGGTCACATGAGAACCTTTGGTATTTGTAGATATCTCTTGTTAGTTGATACAGGGTAAACTTGGATAGCTGATGGAGGACATCTAACTGTTTAATTTAGCTAAAGATTACTGGACTTTCAAAATGGTGACGAACGTGACGAGATAAGGTATTTCTGGTGATAAGCACGAAATTTGTCAGCCGTGGTATTTATTGAGGTCACGTTTTTTTTGTTTTCTTTTTTAGATTGGGTGAAATTAAATTTTTAGGACACTTTGCGTTTACACTGCTCACAAACTCGTCAACGATGACCCATTTCAGCTCTGTTAAAGGAACTGTCCTCACCGTTGCATGACTCGTTTCAGCTCTGTCACAGTGGTCACCTACGTAACCATCAATTTAAATCGGACGGTGGAATAAAATCCGAGCATATAAATTTTGAAAAGACTAGCTTTTAACATAAGACATTAATTTTTGCACTCAAGTTAAGAAACGAGGTTCCTTTATTCTTTATGTAAAATAATTTTATTCATAAAAAATTCTAGGACTCGCTGCGTTTGTACTGCTTACCAACTCGTTGCCGATGACTCTGTTTCAGCTCTCTGTTGAAGAAACTGTCATCATCGGTCCATGGCCCGTTTTAGCTCTGTTAAACTGATCACTCACCCATTACTGATCACCCTTTTCAGCTCTGTTAAAGAAACTACTGTCGCCGATTCTAGATCCATTTCAGCTCTGCCAAAGAAACTTAATTTTTCCGGGGACTCGCCCCGCTGGGAGAAATACCTCAGTCGTGTTGTTTATTGAGGTATCTTTTAGATTGGGTGAAATTAAAAATTGAAATATTTTTCGGGATCTATCGTACTCGGAATGGTCACCCTTGTACAGATAATATTTAATGTTATTGAATAATATTTTTGTATCATCACTTTATTATGATAATATAAGGGGAAACGAAAGATTGAACCTAACTTTGTTAACGGTCAAAAGGCAATCTCTGAAGAAATGTACTGTTACTTTGAACCGTTAGTATATCAAAGATAAATAAGGCGGAAGAAAATAAACATAGATACCTGCCTGTTAACATGAAACAGAGAAGTTAGTTATCAACGTTAGAGTTCCAACATAGTTTGCGGAAGTTAAACAAGTCAGATCAACGTTCGTGTAGAGAAAATGCCTATTTCAACTAACTTTTGATAGAAAGTTTGTATTAACTGTGTACTTGATAAAACAGTTGAGAAATTAGCATAGTATTTAACTGTCAATACATATGAGATACCTTAAACGTTTGACGTAGGCTATATAAATATTTTGAAACCTGAACTGTATGCATTTCAGCAGGAAGGAACAGTTAGGTTAATTAATCTTTGGCGAGTGTATTTAATGTTTAGAGGAAATTAATTTCTAAATATTGTGTTGTCTTCTTGTATTGATGCAATAAACCTCGTGAAGTTTATCGTCCTAACTGTTTCGGAAATGACGACATTTTAGAAATGGAATTTTGTATTATTTCAATAAACGCTTTTGAACCTTAACAGTGTTACTGTTTGAAAAATGATGAGATTGTACAAACGGAACAAAAATTGAAATGTGACTTTGATATGTTCACGTGAATGAAATATGTGACTGTCAGAAAGGAAGTGTATAAAACTACTTGATATTTTAAGACTCATCATCCTGTTCTAAGTGATACAGATTTGTAGTCACTCTGCAGTTATTGTGTTTTCTTTATTTTGAAGAAGTAAAATTTATAAATTTACTCAATTGTGTCTACGAGATAGGAATTTTTTATGAAGCTGTTAAATTTTCTCTTGTTAAGTGGTTTATTTATTTTAATATGTGTTATGTTTTTATGCTGTAAGGTTTCTCCTTCTCTCTCATCCACCTTATCCCATTCTGTGTGCTAGAAACTACCCCCTGGTCCACTACGTATTAACATTCTCTCCTCCACTCTATTCTAACCTGAGCCTGAGGTCATTAACCTTTCCTCAGTCAGGCTACGAAACAGGTAGTGCTGATACTTAGAAAGTAGGCTCTCACCTACTACCCTCTAAGATCCTTTGTCTCTCACCCTATGAGACCTCCCAGATGCAATTGTAAAATCGCTTGTAAAATATTATAAAAGACAAAGTAAAATATAAATAAAGTTTATAATATTTAGCAAAACAAATCTTTTATTTAAGTATATTATTTAAACCTTCTGTGTAGATAAAGTATAAATATACTCCTTTTATTAATAAGAGTAAGTATGTAAAGTGTTTTACAAAACAAGTTGCACGTGCTACTTACATTTGCATGGCTGATAAAGTTTCTACAATATTTTCTGACTCTTCATGTTTCATCCAATACTGAAGTTGTAAGTAGTTCTTAAGGCACAACTATTAAATTTGAGAGGGTCATGATAAGTACACTTTGACATACAAGTGTTCAAATTCAGTGTTTCCAGCGTAGGATTTTTTTTTCACTCATTTTATGAACACTTTCCAAGTGAAACAGTTTTTTAATCCACTGTATTTTCCTTTACCTTTACAAAAGAATGTAGTTTCACTTGTACACCATTGAAATATTATTCTTCGAATATGTGCAACGTTGTGTCCATTTGAAGTGTCCTATTCTAAATTGTGAAAGTTTTGTGTTAACTAATCCACTTGCTCTTGATACCCCACTCCTAATTCTGTAATTTCGCAAGGAAGGTTTATTAAACAGTGTAATAAAAGACTAGCATCACACGATACTATACAAAATTCTCTCATAACAAACTCATGTGGAGAGGTTTTAAAACCTTGCATGTCTATAATGTGCTGTCCTGAAGACACACTTATGGTCGGTTTCACCGATCTTCCTTAAATTTCGTTTAAGGGCGCGTTAGTTAATGCTTACATAAATATATAAGCGTCCCTTAAGTTTTTTTCCATTGCATCAACATTTAACGCTACGATTTAAGGATCCCTTAACAAACGAAACGTTAAAGCATTGGCATTCCTGAATGTGTAATTTATCATATATGCTGTTATATCAATATTTTCAAGAGCTGCGATTGGTTGATCCTCGAGGTTGGCCACACATAAATGGAAATCACAATGCGTTGAGTAGAAAGTAAACAAATTCGACCTAATTTCCCGCGTGTAAAGTATTTGTTGTACTGTATTCAGAGCACCTACAAATTAATGCAATATATTAAAATGAATGCTTAGAATTCAAATCAAATATAGTACCTTAGAACGCATAAATGTTTCTTATCTATTTCGCCTGGTTACCGGAAAGTAAGGGTCAGTGTAAGGTGTCTGTACCTGTAATGGACCAGTACGTCTTATATTTTCGTAAGGTTTAATAGTGCAGTCCCCAAACGCTGTGCAGTCAGAAAACGCATTGTCACCCCTCAAAATCACTTAAATGTGTAAAGTGAACCTGGAAGAGAGCAGAGCGCACAATAAAAGGACAGAGCTACAACTAATACATCATATACGTACGTGCATGTATACTTGAAGCCACGGTACAGTGAAGTAATTAATTATTTTATCCCTTCGTTGTTCAAGGAATAATCTACAGTAAATAGAATGAATTATTTACACTGGAACAATCGTCGTTTACCATGGGCTATTTACAACTGGTCACATACTGGTGCAACTTCACCTTCAGCAATAAATTTTTGTCTTGTCAAATGAAACAAATGCGAGCTGCTTTTTTTCTTTGACTTTTTCTGCACTGTCTCTGGCTTTGTTTCGTAGACCAAATAATTATTTTTATATTATTATTATATAAACGTCAGTTCTTGTTTACACTTGAAATTCTCCTTATTTGATCAACCATTGGTACGATCACCTTATATATTTTCGACACGCTGCAGATAGAAACATATGAGGCTATAAGCATTCCCCGAGTATGTTGATACGGATTGCTTTAATCCTTTCCCTTCGTAGCTTACCTTCTTACGTAGTTAATTAAGTAGTTCTTTATATTAACTACTTCTGTTATATGGCAGGTGATTGTACTTTCAATGTAATTATTTTGGATGCATCCAATGCAGAGAGTGATACAAAATCAAGTGGGAAGGGCACGAATGCAAGAACACTTTTTCAAGGGCGCATGTGTGTCAGTGCACTCACATCACTCTGATTTTACATCACACTCTTCTGGGCAATTCCACGGTAAGGTAAAGCTCAACACTAAATTTCGAAAACTGTCTAAGTAGATTATTGTTTTACGTAAATGGTAGAAAAAAACATTGAATGATGCCAATCTGGAAGTAGATTTTTTAAAGTGAATTTTGCAGGGTCTGTAACATTGTCCACGACTTGATTCTTTCATGGAAGTTAATTTGTATCTAACTTGGCAACACTGCACTTGGCGATGTTATTTTGTTAGGATAGCACACACGTGTGTCAGAGAAACTTCAAATCTAATAGTGCAACTCCAGTTGAAACTTTTATGAAAAGTTAAGTTATTACGTTTTCCCTTCAAGTTTATGTCCAGCCTGCCTTCGTGTCCCACCCGTGACAGAAAACATCAAAGAGTTTACCTTGGTCGTACATACATTTTCAGATTAATTTTGATTACTAGTAAAAGTAAGCCATATTATGTTAGGTTTTCATTGTGAAAATTTTAGTACAGAAAACAAAATCTTTTTGGGTATATTTAATTATTTCTAACTGTCCCACCCGTGACAGTTCAGCTACATGTATGCTCATGTAACTTTTGTATCTGTAAATTATTACAAACGCTGCAAGCAGTATGAGATTATTTTCAAGAGTATAAATAATGCAAGGCTCTTTTATGTTCTTGCAGGTAAAATAAGCGAAATGAACTCGTTTCTTACTAATATGTTATATATATTTTTCTTTGTTGAATAAGAAAAACAACGTCAGGTGAAAGAATGGGAATGTTCCGTTCGAAGTTAAGAGAAGATAATGTAAAATATGAGGCTTACCTACGAAAGGAACGAAAAAGAGATAAGAAAGACACTGGAATACACTGTCTATTTTTTATTTTTATGGAAGACACTGTCAATCCTACTCGAACTATAGAATGAAAGAAATGGACCGTAGAAGTAAATGGTCGTGCTACGTTAGTTGAAATGCTGGGGGTCCGTTGGTGATGCAATAAAAAACTTTTATTATTACTATTATTATTATTCAAGCGCCATGTGCATATAAAACGAATTCAGCAAAGGCATTTAATGACACGAAAACAACTTCATCGAGTGATGGAACTGTCCTTCAGATTCATTATGCAGAAAATTACTCCATAGACACTCAAGATGAAATTCAATGCGCTCATTGGGGACAGTCCCAAATACCTGTATTCACAGCTTGTGCTCGGCTGTCTGACTAAATTGTACGATCATTTGCCGTTATTAGCGATTAAACAATCCATGACAAGTTTAATGTCTTCGTCTGCCTGAAAAAAGTTATAGATAAACTATGGCAAGAATTTCCAGATTTACGGTCTGATGGGTGTGCAGCCCAATTTAGAAACCGATTTATTCTAGTTAATATTTGTTATATGCCTGGAGATTTTGGAGCTATCGGAGAATGGTATTTTTTGCCACTTCTCAGGGCAAAGGAGCCATTGACGGCTTTGAAGGTCTTGTAAAGCGGGCTGTGTGGACCACAGTGAAACAACGCAAGATGCTGGTTCAGAACGCTGAAAGCTTTGTTGTGGCCGATATCATTAAACAATGTAGAAGTATTTCGTCCTTGGAAATAGAAGAAAGTAAAGAAATATTGGAAAAACAATGGCAACAATTATTAAAATTTAGACTGATTGAATCCAATCATGTCTTCAAAAGAAGCAGTAGAGAAAGCTTCTTCATGGGGCCAAGAGCTCAATCACCTATTATTAACTACAAAGCCTTCAAACTGGATATCCAGGACATATACTCGACATCCAGCGAGGATAGCGAAGATTCTGAAGCTGATACGCCTATTTTTACAAGAAGGATAGCAGAAACATCAGTGCTACTGACAAACACGCAGGATTATTTCTACTCGTGGAGGTCATCAAAAATGCAGGAAGAAAACAGTTTCCTACGAGTATTTGGCTATTGCTCAAGGCGAAGAAGATATGAACAATGATATTCGTATAATGTGTTTAAAAATTGTTGATACAAATTATAAACTATTCAAAACAGAGAAAAGTGACTGAAGTTACATTAGACTGGATCAAGTTCTTTGTAATCTACCGACGCCTTTCCTTCAAGATATCAAAAAGGAAGTGTTAAGAGGGATAGGGACTTGGCTAATGCAGCGCCTACAAAATAAGGGTTCGATGTAACATGGATTTCAAACATTTCTACTAATATCATGGTTTTATGTGCTTACTTCGAAAAACATGACTCAATAGCCCCTTAAACACAATACATGGCATAATAAAAGTAATTAACTGAAGGCTTCACGATGTACGTTTTCTTAGAAATAAAGGATATTTTAGTAGTCCTTGTAACAACTTTCTTATGGAACTTTCCATTATAATAATCCTTATTTGTAAACAGAAAATAGCACACATGAATTTCACTTAAGTACCTTCATAATTCCACGAAATATGCTGAAGGGGCTATTGAGTAATGTTTTCGAAAGAACCACATACAACTACGATATTCCTAGAAATGTGAAAACCCATGTTAAATTGGATGCATATTTTGCAGGTCGCTGTAGCCAACTCCCTCTCCCTCTTAATATACGAATTCCCATCCTCTGTAGATGTTCGTGAAATTCCATAGATGCCTGATGAAAATTCATTTTACCATTTCAGACTATTGACCGATTTTTGTTTGATATTATTCGTAAAGACTATTTTTTGCGTTTGTGGAATTTAGTTCAGGGTTATTTGCATTTGTGGAGCTGTAATAACATGTCTGTACTTCTAGGAGGGAGTATATGAGATAATAAAGAAAATAAGAGAGAATGATTGTTTATTTTCCTTGTTTATCATAGAATTGTTCGTGTGAAATTTGAACTTAGTCCCACCCGTGACAAAATTATGTCCCACCAGTGACACTGAAAATGACCGTTTAAATTGATTAGGGAATAACTTTTCGATAACTACCTATATTACATAAGACTTCCAATTCTTACTGAACTCGAATACAAAACCACCATTTCATTATCAATTCTAAATTCTCAGAGTTTTAGTTACTATTCATGTTGTAGCATGATTATGTTCCTTTTATTGTCCCACCCGTGACGTCTTTTTATTTTTCAATACTTCAACTCTTAGTTTCGTTAATAAAATTCTGGCACTTGATATCAACACCTGTAAGTTAATTCTAACCGTGCAATGAAAGCCACGTCAAAATAATTTACAGTGAATTATCTATTCAATGTTAAAGCAACGAGAATGTAGTTAAACTGTCCCACCCGTGACGATGGAATTGCCCTTCTGCATTATACGGAACCGAAATAATACAAATAACTGCATTGGAAACGCGTAATTCAATGCCATATAACAGAAGTAACGTATTGAAAGAATTACAGTTAAATGCAGTGTTCTCTTTATTCCGATAAATACAGACTCGTTTTTCTAGATTTAGCTTGTGATCTATTTAAAAAGTGACATGAATTACATTTTGTCTGTAGGCCTAGTTAAGGAGATTCAACGGAATAGTAAAGCATCTCAGTACTCTATATACACACGCGCGCATTATGTTTGTAGTTCTTTTGTGCAAGACAATGTGAAAATGTTTAGCTAATTACATCCACAATGGATACATCTTGTAAATAGTGTACAAGGGAGCTTTCTATGAAAAGTTTTACTTATAGAGTGCTTTCCCTCAACTACACCCGACGGCTATACTCCGAAAGTTATGACTGAGTAACTTTGACTAAGATGTAAGTCATGTTCTTGTGAAAAGTCACGGTTTATATAACTAGTAATAGTCACTACAACCCGAGAGTTCAAGAGAAACAAATGCATTGCCCACCCCTTTCTGAAACAGTTTTGTAAATTGTATATATACACGTGCATTACTGGAAAGTGTTCTACCAAAAATATTTAAAAGGAATTATGGGAACCACTAAGGATACATACTCAAAGGAATAGTAAAGAGTCGATATAAGATATTCCCGACATCAGCCTTATATATCAGAGTTAGATTGTCTTTTCCTTTCTTTTGTTCAAGACACATTAGGAAACTATACTCTATTGTGCTATTTACACATTATACATTGCACACAAATGTATTGGCTGTGAAATTGTCCTAAAGAGTGCATCTTCGTAAGTATTTTTTGTATAAACATGGTCGACCATCATATTTACATTTCTAGGTAAGAAAGCAAAGCATACAAGGATACGTATTTAGGAAAATATAAATCATACATTATAATCAGCATAGCTGTCCGCCATATTCCTACATAATTTAAGGCCGCGTTAAACACTTAAGGGAGGAAAATCACGTCCTTAAGTTAAGGACGAGTTTGAGGAACTGTTAACCTTGAGGGAGGTTGGTGAAACACTCTGGCGCTGTAAGGAAGCGTTAAATAGACTTAACGCTTCCTTAACATTTAAGGAAGGTCGGTGAAACCGGCCATTAGAGACTTTTCTATAGAAAATTATCTGTGAATAGCTTCAGGTTTTGGTTGTGCAATGAATTCAGTATTGCGAACTAATTCTCTACATTTTTTTTAGAAAAATCACGACAATACTTACATGACCCTGTCGTTTGAGAATTTTATAGTGCTCGAGAAATTGTTCATGATCATTCACTTCTTTCACCAAATCTTTTGAAAGTACTTTCCCTGTATTCCATTCATATATACAGTTATTATGATGATTCTTTAACTTGTAGTCATTACACCGAATGGGATTCTTCTTTAAATATGTTCGAAAAGTTCGTAAAACACATCCCTCCACACACGTAAAACACTTTGAGTTCATTTTCTTGTACGTTGTACACAAAATACACGTTTTACGTTTTAAAAAAATAAACTATTTTCTTTTCCCCTCTTGAGTTAAAGTTAAAAATAATTTGGTATAGTTTCCCTGGGTTCTGTTCAATTTATACTGATTTTCGGATTAGCGGGACTCTACTGTATTAATAATAAATATGAACATATAAAACTTTCAAAGAAAAAAGAAAAGAATCTTGACCTCGCTGAGATTCGAACCCGGTTTTTTTTATTTAGTAAGCCAACGTCTTACCACTGCAGCACGCTACGAGCATGCAAGCAGTGGTTTGGCCGTTGTATTTACAGTGCACGTGTTACGTAAGAAGCCCGCTCACGTGTCTTATTCCCAATCCCTGTGCTCAATTGATGGAGTATGTCCTTGTTAATTTGCAGCGCAGAGAAAGTCCTTATTTAAGTATTGTTCGTAAGAGAGTTGTATGAAATAAAAGCACTTAATTCATTTATAGAACAAAATTGTGATAGTGAGTTGACGATATTGTATTGTACGAGGGTTCTACAAGATGTACGTTCAAAAACAAATGCTAAGTGTATACCGATTAAATTGGTATTACGGTGATCATATATTTCTAAATGTTTGTCAACGTTAAGCAGTATACAGTAAGATAAATAATTAAGGATACTGTAGTTAATTTTTCATTAAGTAATCAATATAGAAACTACCAAATTATTACAAATAATGGTTATTTCTAGAATATGTTATATTCCAGTTTGACATATGTTCCTGAGGACAAGGATTATGACTAATCTTTGGGAATGGGGTGTCGTTTATAGGTACTGCCTGAACAGTGAAGTTTTACACGACCCTACTGAATTTTTAAAAGGTATTTCATTGTTGATAAACCATATAATTTTATCTGTAAATTATATATTAATTGAATTAAAATACGCTGACACGGCTTAAGCAAAAACCACACAGAGTAGAACGTAACGTTTTAATCTTCTATCAATACCTTAGAGCTCCATTTCACTGACGAGCTTGTTCGTCCAAGAAGCTGATCAGCAAACTCGATACTGTATTAGCGTCCTTATTCAAATGAACACTAACCAGCCTGTCTATCTGAACACTGAATATGTTACGCTCTACTGTATGTTTTTGTTATAAACTACAGTATATCAGCCCTGTGAGCGTTTTTGAATTATGTTAGTTATGAATGCAATTAATTATAGAGAAATTCAGTAACATAAAAATATTATTAATTAAATTAAGAGAAGTTACTATATTTAGTATAAGAGTCTTTGTATTGATTACTATTAATATACTACTGGATTTTGGTTTAACATGAAAAGTTGAAAAGTAATGTTGTAGTATTGCAAAGCAGGTGGGCGTTATATTATTTTGAAAGCATGTATCATTTAAAAATCTATAATCGTGTGTTTAAAGCAGAATAGGAAGTAGGTTCCCCCAACTAGAAGTGCACAAACAGTAAATAATTGAACCGCTTACTTCAGAATGGCAATATGTCCACATTTCCTAATTTCCTATGTCCACAATTCCCATTTTCTTCGTTACATGTATTTTTCTTTTGTTATTATACTGTATGTATACTTGCGTAATATACACATTTAAAGTTTTTTTTATAACGTAAGTGGAAAGGGGTATTTTTTTGGACTTGTTCCCTTTCTGCAGTAAGTTGGGTTTTCAAATTAACTTTTGGGTTAAATTAATTTTAAAAATATATATAATTTAAAACATAAATTTATGTTATTGCAATAAACATTGTTTTGTTAAACATTTCTGAATAGTATTTCACGTTTTGATATGTTGAATTACTCAGTTAGTTACCTTTGTTTTCAACTCGCTATGCCCTTGTTATAGTACATGAAGTGATTGAATTCCAGAACTGCTCGCGTGCGGATAAGTTTCCTTTATGCCGTAAATGATCCACTGACCCACTCGAAACCGTAATCATAAACAAAACACGGCTCAATTAAAAGTTAAAAATAATTATACAGTAACCGTACTATGAAGATGAATTTACTGCTTTTAAATCATTAGATCAAATTTGTTGTAGTAAGTAAGATTAGAACGATTTAAAATGTACCGAGGTAATGCCAAATCGACAAACAGCAGTAGTTCTATACTATAAATTAGAATTATATAGATACATAGGTGAAAACATGCTACATTAGAAATACTGTTTATAAATAATAGAGCAAAGGGGAGGTCCGTTCAAAAAGACACCGTGTAAAAGAAGTTCTTAAACAGAGAACACGTCCGGGCAGAAAACAGGACAATTGGTAACTTCAACTAAACTTTTTCTAAAGAAGTTAATTGTTAATTCATGGTAGGAGATATAATTTTCTTCTCAAGTTAATCTTCTTATTAAAATTTCTATAAATGTCAGTGTACACTACTGTACAGTAAAGTACGAGTGAATTTAAGACAGCTGATGGAATACATGGTAACTGTACAATGGTTTAATAAGTCACGGTATGAGACAAGAGCTCTGAAAGGAGAAACTAAGAACAGAAAGTGTCAGTGATGAGAGAGTGCATTGTTTGAAACATACTTATCTTGTAATAGGTATGTTCTGTGACGTAACTCGAGGGCCCTCTCACCCTTGCTGAAAGTTTCCTGATGTTGTGTAACGTAATTCAAGATCCTCTTCACCCTTATTGAGAATGTATCTGATTCTTAGTTCCACTAAATTCGCCTTGTATCTTAATAATATTTCAATCAGTCAAATCTATTTGCGAACAAAACAAGCACAGTTCTCTTTATTCGATAAGAAAGGCAATGTAGCAGCAACAGAAATGCATTTTACTACATAAGTTTCTTCATTGGTAAAGCTGGTCCTCTACCAAGTTCATTGATTGCATTGCAATTTCTAAGATTACCAAAAAAAGCTCTTAACATTTTCATTTGTGTGTAATTTCATCCGTAGATCTAAAACTCCATCTCACAAATTTGCTGCTTTATTAAACGATATTTCCATGTGTTTATTCAGGCGAACAGCCTTCCTGTTTGAGACGAAAAGCAAATCAACCGACAAACCTTTACATAGCCTTTCGGTTTCTTTAATTCAATATACTTTTCAAAAGAGAAATACTGAAATATATAGTGTATTTATCTTGAAAGTAATCATAAGAGGGTCATTAAATTTTACTATGTAAATACTTGAAGTGACTAAGATACACATAATAGTAATTTTGTTTTCCCAATTGCTGCTTCAGCGTGTTCAGATTTTAATATGTTATTGATTTAAACAATAAGGAAGAACTTAGTTTTATCAATCACACATTTAAGTAATTTATTACCTTAGGAGTTGCACGATTACCAACTGTAACGCGAAACTTTTCCTGTCGTTTAACTTTTACTGTCATACGAAGAATCCTAAAGGAAAATAATCGTAGCACATTGTAAATCGAAATTGTTCATTTAGCCTCCTCATCTGTTAATGTTAAACAAAACTATACGACGGCAGTATAATACAGGTAATCAAACAAATTCGTGCCGTTTGCTTCTACAAATAACGATACAGTAATATCCTTGTACATGCAGTTTAGTCACCAAAATAATCACCCTCAGCTTCAGTTGCATGTTCCCAACGAGTTGCGGGGTTATCAATCTCGTGTGTCAAAAACTTATTGTATCTTATTGTTCCAGAAACCTGTCGATCGCCTGCGTGACATCTTGTCGGTTTCGGAACTTCTGATCCCGTAGGTGGTTGTCCATTGCCAAAAACAGGTGATAGTCCGATATGTCAGGGGAGTAAGGTGGATGCGAGAGAAGTTCCTAGCCAAGTATTTTGATCACCTTCTTGTTCGTTTTCTCTATATGAGGTTGTCTTGAAGCAACAGAACTCCTTTCCTATTAACCAGTACTGGCCTCTTCTGAAGCAGCGCATCAGATTTCCGTTGTAACTGTGACAAGTAGACCTCGGCTGTGAAGGTTTTCCCGAGAAATTCATCGTGAATTATACCAGCACTAGATACACAACATCGTCTTCTTTAGGTGGGGGCAGTCAACACCGAACCAGGGGACGACCAATCTTTTCCTCTTTCGATTTTCGTTGAGTACCCGTTTCTCGTCACATGCCAATATTCATTCCAGAAATGATGCTTGCTTGGGAGGTCACCGCAATGAAGCGCAGATGGTGAGACACTGGAGCTGTTTTTCTTAAGTCAAGGAGTGCGGAATCCACTTGCTCACCTTCCATGTTTTCCCAAGATTATGCGGATACAATCAAATACTTTCATCAGATACTCCAACCTTTTTGCAAACCCCTGGCAAGTTTGAAATAGATCCTGCTCGATTGCCTCTTTCAGCTTGACTTCATCAACATTTGATGGACGCCCAACTCGTGGCTTGTCTTCAAGGCTCACATCTGACGCGAGTCACTTTCGTGTTGGGTACTCACTCACCGATGCCTGTCCAAACACCCAACATATTTTTCGAGCAGCTTCTTTAGCGTTACTGCGCAAATTTTACTTATTCAGCTAATACTGCCGTATTACCTCCTTCGACACTGACATGTTCACGTGACCGTATGTACTTCCTACAGAATGATTTCACCACGTCCGTCCTGCTGAACACCTTTTCGCTGACTGAGGTTTGACGGAAACGTAAACATATTGCAGCACGAATGATAACAGCAGCTCGTTGAATATGACGTTTCTCAAAATCGGCACAAATTTGTTCCCAGGAGGACAAGGAGCTGAAGACACAATGCATATGAGAAGAACAGACAAGGCTTCAAACAGATGAATTACAATAAACAAGTGGAGACATTTGACGAGGTGCAATAGTAATTATCTCTAAATAATACGGATATGCGTAGGAGGATAAGAGATAATGACATTGAGAGTGGTAGCGTCAAAGGTTTGCCAAGTTGGCCATGACCCAGAAACCTGATAGTTTGTGATGAAATCTAGAAAGACATTATGATTTATGTTTAGTTATGTAGAGACAGTCTGATAGTATTAGTCAGTCTGATAACGTAATAGTATTGTAACGAAAGATATTGAGATTGTTGATCACCACTAAAGTTTAAGAATGTTGACTAGTCTGTGAAGATATATTTATGCAAAATTGTGTATGGGGAATACGTTATGGATGTTAATTGGTGATGCGTTTAAAGGGGCATATATTACCAGGTGAAGTGGCATTGATTCATATAAATAACAGAGAGAAGAATGCTTGGTAGCACTAATGGAAACAAAGTATTTAAGATATAAACAATAAGCGTGACAGAAATGTGTCAAGGGATGAGACACTAATAATAGAGATGTATGTCTTCTACAGAAAGATATAGAAGGATTTTGTTTGAACATTGTTATGTCCGCTAGAGAGTATCGACATTGTACAGGTCAATATCTGATATTTAATTGGATATTTGTGTGGCCTGCGTTTCAGAGTAATACGTTTATGAAAGACCTATTAACATGCCCGATGGTTAGTATATGGATTATGATGAGATGTACTATTAAATGAAGTCTTATACCAGAGTGTAGACTAATTGTAGTTATTTACTATAAGAAATTTGCCATCTTGCCAGATAAAAGAACCTATATCGCATATAAGGGAATTAATATACAATGAATAGGTGATCTTGTAGAACCTAATGTTAGTCTGTTCCGGATCCCAACTCGGATGCACTAAGGATATTTAGTAATATAATATACTACTTCTATATTACTTTACAGACCCTGTCAAATCACCGAAACTAGTCTAACAAAGTTGGTAAGAGGAGAAAATAACATTAAAGAAGTGAAAACAGTTCTTTCAAACCAATTTCCAGTTTACAGGAATGCAAATTTACTATAAACTTGATTTTTCTACTATACGTTTCCGGATCAGGTGCTAATTACTTTACCACAATAATTTTGCTTGAGAATCTTTGTTCTATTCAGGGCCGTGGCTTGTGGACCTGCACAAACTTTGATTTTGTCGCATGCTTCGTCGTGGAACTTTGTAAATATTAACATATTTCAATTTTCTCCAATGTAGTTTTTTATTTTAATCGTATTCTATTATATGTAACAACATTAAAGAATAATAATTAAAGCAAGGAAAGTAGGTCTATTTTCGCTTGGATTGGACAACACGTTACTCTGTATTCTGCAAGCATTTTTGATTTGAGGTGGCTACTTGACATTAAATTGTTTAGAGTAGAATTTCTTTATTTGATCTTTTAAGAGAGTCGTATTTGTTCTGTAACTAACCATGATGATATCAACGATGAGGACCGTTCTGCCCTTTGATCCTTTTCCCCGCCTTCTTCCTGTTCTCCGCCTCTGATGGCTATTTTGACATATTCATTCGCTTCACAAAAAAACTTAATTAATGAATAATAGCAGTAGACTCACTATGCTCTATATTGGAGATTAGTGTAATTCCTCTCTACGGGATCACGATATAGGCAAATTCAATGGTGGTATTCAACGGAAGTAGCAACCGTTTCGTGCTATTTGAAATGTACGTTGCAAAAAGAATATATTATAGTCCTCATGGCTTTACCACTTAAATTGTTAACTCATTTTACAAGAATAGACTTAGAAAAGCAACAGGAAATGATAATCACTGTGGTGAAAGTATGTTTTCCCGTAAATGTAATATTGTGAGAGATAAGAGTATGTGACATTAGCATGGGGTAATGATACAATAGCCTAGAAACACCCAATTCTTCTCGAAACAACGACAGAACTAAAACCTGAATGCATAGAAATTGTTCCTGAGTATAGTACCTTATCAACATGGGTTTATACGTATTTGGGTTTCATTTCCGTCGTTATTTTAAGGCAAAATAGGTGTTTCTAGGCTATTCTATCATTACTTCATGCTAGCCTTAGACACCCTTATTTCTCACAAACTACATTTATGGCAAAAAACGTACTTCAGAAATGTATTTCCCCTTAAAATTATAGCCCAGAATGACATTACACGATCTCCTTCCCATTTAAGAAAATAAATCAAGATTCAATATGGCAGACTTCAAAATGGCGGTCATGACGAATATATCCTACACAAGATAGCGCCTTCCACCCACTTCCCAATATTATGTATTTGCTTTCCATTTCTTACAGCAACTTAAAAATATAATGGTATTTCAACACTTTTATATCACTCTCCACAGACAAGAATCTGATTATTGTATCATCAATATATTCCAAATCAATTTCGTTCCGGTTGCCAAAATTTGCATGTGCACATATTTTGACATCTTAATCATGATGGAATAATAAGTTTGTTCTGACTTCTGTACAATCAGTATATTTGCTTGTTAGTGTTTGTGTGCGATTCTACGAATGCTACCCAATTCTACACTTGTACCAGTATGAATCTCTGGTGACTATGACTATAGCGACGTGTAGCTATTAGTGTCATCTGATTGTCTGTCACCGAAGTACGCGGCATTGAGTGTAAACTAGCGCCAGATATTCATAAGTAGCACACCAAAACCATGCTATTCAAAACTTTTTCCTGCCAATTTCTCATCAACCACTAACCAATGGCACCTAATATTTCACACACAAACTCAGTTTTTTATGCTGATTTAAAATATGTCTCTTCTAGATCTGAGTCTCCACTTGAAATGGTGTTACTAGTTAGATTCCAAGATTTCACTCAGAACGGTCATTTGATCCAAGATATTCTTTCAAATAAAGACACGTTCCTCCATGTCCCCCCCCCCCCACCTTTCTCGGTGATGATTCCACAAGTGTCATAGAAAACATACTCAAACCCGAAATTAAAATGATTTCCTGCTTGAAAAGAAACCGGAAGAATTCTGTTTCACGAAGTAGTTTATTAGGACTCCGGGAAGAAGGTAAAAAAACCGGGATGTCTGGTCACCCTACAAATGGGTGCTGGTTGCAGTTTCAGCTTTCCATACTTGTCTCCAACTTACTAACAAGCAAGGTATGCTTTTGGATAGTGGGGAGAGAAATATTAACGTGGAAGAGACAAATAACAGACATGCACTCATGGGGTGGAATGGAGGAGAAAATGAGAGGCAATTCTGCTTGTTTTTGCGGGGTGCACTCATTTGTTGTCATCAAAGTGTTCTTGACCTCTCATCTACTCCACATCCCTGCTTGTCCGCATCCGCAGCCTTGTATCCGCAAAGTATCGGATCTTTGTTCAGTTTTAATCAGTGGTCGTTGGTTTGAAGTATACTCAGATTTTCTGGTTTATGTGGAATAGCTGCTGCGGTATATGCGAGAGAGACAGCCTTTCTCTTGTCCTTTTTTAGAAGTACTGCAGTTTACGGCTAAATCATTCAGTGCAAAAGCAGTGAACTAGCTCAAACACACATTTCTAGTAAGAAATACAGGCTCCAATAAAATTGAATGAACCGGAACGGTTCGTTACCATTTCTGGGGAGACGGAACAAGAAGGTTCTAGATATTCACGAATCGGTTTTCTCTCATCCATTTCGAGTCCTGTAGTCACGTAAAAATAAAATCTTAAGTAATCCAACAAAGAAGTTTTTGCATTTTATGTTTATTAATATTCGGTAAATTAAAGCTCTAATTATATAGTTTAACTGCTAAATCTAACTTAGGCCACTACAGCATAATTAATACCATATGTAATAGTTGAGATAAGTGTGTGTATATGTTTATCATTTTAGTCCAGATACATTGTATATAAATAATATTATATCAATATGAAGTTAAGTTATAGACAGCCATTATTTGAAGTTATAGAAGGAACACTTCCGCATCATCTATTTTTAAACACTTCCTTTAACACAACGTCTAACCTGCGCTGACTGTGCAAATAAGTCTTAAATGAAGTATGTGTAATTCAATGATTCTCAAAGGGTTTTCTCATTCGGATTTGTATGTCGTTAAAAATTACATATTTTATTAAAAAGGGGAAAGGAAGATGAAGTAAGAAACAGAGTTTAAATACTTTCAACAGAATTATTATCAAATATAAACGAGAAACCAGGGCATGATAGTGAAACAAATTGGATGATAAAAATTAGCGAGTCAATAATTACACATTTTTGCAAATTATATTTGAAGATTTGACCGCATATATTTTACTTTACATAGCTCCATCACGCACGACGGATTACGTCTCTTGGCGCTCATTCTTCCGGAGTAAGGGTGGGCACAGTAGCGCCTATGAACTTAGTTGAGATACTATCTCGACATTCCTCTGGTGAAATTGAGGAATTCCTCGGACATTCCAGTCATGATGGGCGGCAACAGGATTGCAATCCTCGAGCCTCACCACTGCTGATCGGGATCCGTGAGGCCGACCACCTGAGCAAGGAATTAATGAACTGCATAAATACAATGGGGCAGAAATAATAAAATTATTGAAATTTGACACCACGCCTATCTATTTGTAGCTGACGCGCTTAAATATTTAGTTGTGCGTAGAATGATTCATGGCTTTTAATATCCGTGGAATGTTGTTTTCGAGAACAGTGAGCGTTTACTGTAGAAACGACTTAAATACAATAATCCAGCTACTGTAATCCAGCACTTTTTCAGGCGACTTTTAGTAATTAGAAGACATAGAAAAGTTGCTACAAAGATCTGAGCTATATGATATTCGGTTGGGTTAAAGAATTTAGAATCAGTGGAGTTATTAACTACAAAAATTTCTTGGTCGTCCGAGAACTGTACGAATGCCAGGAAATGTGTAACACGTGACACTAGCTACCATTTTAGCACATTCCTAAGGCTTCCACTCGTCGTCAATTAATTGCTCCTTACTCAGCGCCTGGAAATCTTGGAAGCATCTTACACTCGGGTTTGAAATTCCATCCCTTAAGAATTCAGATGGTGCAGCAACGTCTTCCGCGTGTTTTATATAGGATGGAATATTCTTGTTGAAGTAGAAAATTACAGAAAATTTTCGTTAAAGCAAACTCAATCAGATAGAAGAGAAACAGTATATATTTCACTTTCTTCAATAGCCCAAACAACAGGGAGCTGAAAATGGATGTACATTAAAAAAAACACACAAAAAAAAACAAGAGTTTTGAGAAATGGCTGTTTGATACAGTTTCATGTACTGAGCAATATACGGAATTCGCGACCTTGGTGCTTAGGGATTTGCTTTGCTATTTAACAATATCTCCTAACTAATATCTGCGAGAGAAAATGATCAACCTAAGTTGTAAACTCGACTGGTTAGAGCACATGTTTTGTATCACCTTCTTTTGGCAAATAAATGTTCTCTCGAAAACACGGGAATTTTTAAAGAGGATAGAGAGATGATAATCATGGCTTAATGAGATTTATTCAAAGCAATGATTGGTAGATTTATTCATTCAGTACATACATCCCGCTCAAGAGATGTGGATGCAAGTGTTAAAGATGACGTCCATTAGATGACCACAATTTTTAGCAAATATTCCTAAAATCGTCGAGTGTCATCCTGCATATTTCGACGTAAAATGTAAACACTTTTCTGGAGAAGTTTCTCATGGGTCCATTATGTCAGTTCTTGGGTTGGATCAGGTTAAATATGGATGACCATACTCTTTAAATTACGCCACAAGAAAAAAGAATCATAGACAGTCAAGAGATCTTGGGGACATTGTTTGTTACCATATCGGAAAATTAGGTTCTACACGGTGCGTAAAGCTGCCATGGAGTTGCGTGCAGTATGGGACTTTGCTCCGTCTTATTGAAACCAGGCATTGTCACGGACGTGAGGAAAGCGATTCAGTTCCCGCGCATCAAATTAGTCTTGCACAGCGATTAAGCGTTACGGTCATTCCGAGCCCATCACCATCTAAAAATATGTACCCATGATGTCACACGATGGCAAAGAACACTACACAGTTGCATTATTGCTGTGTAAAGAGACCTCGTATAACTGACGCGGAATCTACTCGGCCCAATAACGAAAACTACTTATTTGCGAGGTGGAAGTGGGCTTCTTCTGACAACGGCATCTTGCTCAAGAAATCTTCCGTCATCCTCGTTTACTTTGGTCTTCATTCGCTCAGAAAAAGATTACATTGTAGAGGACCATTGGGTTTCAGGTGCTAGACTATCTGCAACTTATAGGGATGCAACTTCAAATCTTGCATCAATATTCGGTGCACACCTCACTGATGCAGCTGTAGAGATACCGACTCGAGCCGAATAAAACGCTATATGACAGCAGCTCGAGAAACATTCATATTCTCTCGTGTACGGGCACTGAACAGTTGTTCTAGTGATGTATATTTTCTTAAAAGTCGAACAAAGTTACTCAGTTGCCCACTGCATGGACGGGTGGAACTTGTCGACGATATGCTGGATTAAAATGCCATCGAAATCCTTGACGATCGACCGCCAACCTGTTATTATTCTTAAAACATGCTTTTTACTGTAAACGCGCACCACTCCACTACTTCACGATGTCTAAATGACAAGTGTCTCTAGCACTTTTTTATATTGCGTAGTGTGGTGGAGGCACCAAGGACGCAAATTCAGTATGCCATTCAGGACGTGAAATTGTATCAAATAACTAATTTGCGAAACTACTTTACGTAAGAAATACTGAAAACCAAACACTGTCAAAAAGGTTATTTCGGGCGCCACATTTTCAATATTACAGAGTGAATGACAATGCACTACGGTCGCAAATACGGTATACAAAATATTACTGAGTACGTGAAACGGTATCAAACTGCCAATTTTCAAAGGTTTGTATTTTTTGTTTTCAGATACATATATTGCCTGGACTACAACGTAATCACCGTCCCTGTCTGTAATAGTAAACTCTTTTACCCAATTAAATATCGTCGGAACTTTGTATTTCTTCCCTTTTTCAAAATGTCACGTAAAAGGGCACTGGGTAACAATAGGGTAATCATTACTTTTATTGTTTAACAAAGGAAGAGGAAACCGTTTTCGCAGAAACCGTTCCGTGGGCTCGCGGTCAACTTTCCATGCCTACTAAAGGATATGAATCACACTACACACCAGTGTTTCAATAAACAAACTACAACCACGTAGGGATGGCTGAAAATCTATAATGTATACAGCTAGCTTTTCATGTCCACGCTAGTCGGGCCCCTTCATTGTTTAATTTCAAATCTATCACCCTCTTTGAGATGGGGGCTAGCTAGCGTTAAGGTTAGTATAGATCAACGATATTTAAATGTAAATGAGAGCAGTATCTCCGTAAGGCTCTAATTTATTGTTTTAGATGTACGAAATTGCAATGTTGCTCTTATAAATTCCAGCTTTCAGAGGAGAAAGGAGAAAATTCGTAACTAGTTCAAGAGTTCAATCTATGTCAATTTTTTTTTCATTGTTATAAATTTGGATATTCATAACAACAATCAAGGGATTTCAACAATGAACAAAGAAGATAAAAAATAATTGGTACTAATTGAACTCCCGAAATATTTATGCACTTTCTTCTCTGAAAGTTGGAGCTCTGTAAGTTTGAATTTTTAGGAACAGCATTGCAATTTCGTACAAGAAAACCAATAGAGACATACGAAGCTACTGCTGTCATCTGAGTTTTTCGCTTTGTACTACTCTTAAAGGCTGACGGACAAATAGGGAAAAATGACGTAGCTAACTGCATTTGTTTTCGTGGAGCGTTACGGAGACCGTCGATGTGTTTAAAGGAAAGTAAAAGTTCTCAATGAAAGACATTCTAACAATCTTGTAAAGATAGCTGAAAAGTCGCTATAGAAGCAACAAGAATCTTACCATAATACTTTAGAACCAAAGTTTACTGAAAGAATTCATTTCGCTAAGCACAAAGGAAACGAAAGCAATAACTTGTGAGTTGTAGAACGCACCACAATCTTCTGCACTCTTCTGTAATTTCGCAGTTTATTTCTCTGCTACAACTTCGTTTTTCTTCATTCAACCCCATTTTCGTTTCCCGATTTGGAGGTGGGGATGGAGGTCCCAGAATTGAGTTCACGTTTAGTCTACAATTCTTTCTTTTTTCTTCAAGTTCATTCTGTTTGTTTTGCTGTGTACAGACTAAAAGAAGAAATGGAAGCACGGTTGAAGGGTTTGGATAAATACAATTCCTCTTGAATTGCAGTGCTGTCAGATAAAAAGCTCACTCCAGATCTCACAATTCCTCAAACCACTATTCCAGCAAGTCGCAAGAGAATTTTCTAACCCACTCGTGTGAACAAACTTAATGGCTCTCTATTCTCTTTCATAGCTCAGCAAACTTTCTTTTTTATCAGTAGTAATTCGCTGTGCTCCAGTATTTCCCTTTATGTTCATTTTTTTTCTCTTTTTTCCCCCCTTTTACCACAATAATAACAGTATAAAGAATAGTTTTCATTCTTTTCTTTTTTCATCCACGCATTTTATTTAAAAGGTTTGAATGTAATGGACAATAAGGAGGCTGTCTCTCGTAAATCCTTACCCAGAAAACATATTATAATGATAAAGTACATCAAGCAAGTTTTTAAACGTGTAAATTATGATTGTTTACTTTCCAGGAGAAAGAATATGTATTTATAAACCATAAATGAGCTACTTTAGGCGTTACGTATAACTTAAAGAAGTGTACGAAGTTATCCTTACGATGAATTGCCATCTCTTGTCGCAATGGCAACATAATTTATATTTACAATAAAAAAAATAGTATGATATTTCATCATATGATATTTAATATTTATGTCCGTTTTGAGGTAAAACATGAGTAAAGAATAATAAACATTCCATATGAGCTATACCAGAGCCAACTTCAGACATGTAAAACCTAGCGCCAATGCGTGAGGTTTGCCAACCTGGAAGGGGAAACGCGGGCGATCGCGTGAGAAAAGAAAAACATGCCAAAAAGTTACAACACAGACGCTCATTATCACAAAAATACTATGAAAAAAAACAGAGCATACAGTAACAATTAGTTTCTGTTTTTAGAGTAGGTCTTACTTGAAAATTTAAACTAAACTAACCGCTTTTAAAGTTATTAAAACAGTTTACGATCTGATCAGTTCAACAATTCTTCTACATACTATCAGTGTTCGATTTGAAGCAGGGGATGGATGGGATTTTTCCCTTCTCTGCAAAAATCTTCCCTGGCTCTGTTTTCCGAAATATTTCCTAAGCATTGGGATATGAATGGATATAAAATATGAACATACGTTTCGATAAAAATTTCCCCTCTCTGGAAAGTGTACAAATCAGACACTGCATACCATACATCTATCACTATGTTGCTAGGTATTAAGAGACGAAAAATACATATCATCAATTCAAGAATTTAATTGAACAAACAAAAAAAAATGGAAGTATTTAAAAGCTCATTCTAATGTTGTACACCAGGCAAGGGTAAAAGCTCTTCTAAACCACACACTTTCTCACAGTGTTTTTAGTTTATACCAAGCAGGCGCTACTATCGAGTTGCTACCATCAGCTATCTCAGTCTTGCAATGTTGGCACTCTAGAAAGTATTTTTTTGTTTTACTTCACTTCACAGCGCGAGCATTAAACTTTGCATTTCTCTGAAAATGCGTGACTTTGCAGGTTCTTTGCGTGAGAGTTGACAAGCTGCAACTTTTTTATAACTGCTAGGAAAAGCTACAAAAAGAACTTTATCAAACTCTCAGCAAGATAAGCGACAGCATCCAGACCGCATCAACATTAGGGTGGGGCGAAAAATGAAAAGTTTTTTACATGGATTACTAATACCTGCCAAAAGTTGTCTTTTGTGATAGTTAGTCAATGTGCAAAATTTGACTAATATCGGTTAATATCTTGAGGGTGCGCTGGTGTCGCTAAGTTTTGTTATCATTTCTCACCTTAATTTCATGGCTATTTTATGGAAATTAATGCCTGTAACCAATTATATTGCCTGCAATTTACTGTTAGGAGAAATTTTTGTATTAACAACATATTAAATATTTCCCTCACAAACTTTGCGCTGTATCTGGTAGCATTTTGAGAAGGGCGCCCTATTTTTTGTTGTGAAAATGCGCAAAAAGTGCGAAATATGAGGAGGCGCTGAAATAAAGTCCTTAGCATCATGTTAATTTCAATTGTTTTGAGAAAGTCATGGGCGACTGAATCCACCAGGCGGTGATTTATTTTCTTTTATTTGAAAATTCCCGATAGATGGCAAGCACACATATTCACTCCAAACCGTTTAGTTTGTTTCGTTACAGTATAGAAAATAATGATTTGGTTCTGAGTGATTTATGAAGGAAAATGTCTTTCATATTACTTGTAGCATAGGAAGAGAAATTCTAGAAACCTTACCTGTGATTAAGGTGATTGATACAACTTCTCACTGTTGCCTGTCAAGAAATTAAAGTTAAGGAGGCAAAGGCATTTCAGACAACCTTGTACTTAGAGAGAGCGTTGTTCGCGACACATTTGTGCAAAATCGAATGTTTTACAGTGAGTGAGTGGTTGATCAATGATCAAGGCAGTATTTCGGACATAATGAGCAATGGAAACATGAAGGAGGAAAATTCCCTCGTTGGACTGAGTGTAAAAACAAGGAAAGAACTAAATGATCCCATTTTTGGAGCCCCCAAAACCTTATCTGATTCGGTGTTACCAACTTACGAAGACGTGTTTAAATATTGTTTGTTCATTTTGCAGGAAAAGAAACCATTTGATACTTGCAAGGAGCCTACCGTGGCTGACATTTCAGAAGTTGTAGCTACGAGGTTGGAAGAAATATGGCACCGATCCTCTATTCCTATAGTTTCTCACACACGAATTCTTCAGCTGATTCGAAATTATCATGACAAGTATCAAAATCTGAAGAAAACTAGTAACAAGAAAGGTGCTAAATCCGATGCATTTAATGATAAGGTAAAGTTATTTTGTGCCAAAGCTCGTCAACAACTTTTCGATATCGCTTGTTGTAAATGTGATTTCAGTGCATGTAATTGTGATAAGTCTCGTAAAGTCCCTGTCAAAGAGCAAGTTTTCCTTTTAGATCAGCGTGGAGAACGGAAAATGTATATTGGAAATGTTGATGTTCGAACCACAAGGAAACTGAAATGGAAAGAAGAACGAAAAGCAAAGGAAGAATTCAGGACGAAGAGGAAGATCAAAATTAATGGCAATGAAGACACAGAGGAAACAGATACCGATAGCGAATCGTTGATGGAAGGTACTGTCGAAACTGATCCAGAATTTACTTGTACTACTGTGAAACCAACCACTTGGCAAGCAAGGGCCAATCTAAATAACTTTTCAAAGACGTGTGATCGCTATGGTGTGTCCAACAGAGCAGCGGCTGCCTTAGCATCTGCAGTATTGGAAGATGTCGGCGTAATTTCTCCTGGAGGAACATCAGATATCGTCGATCCAAGCAAAGTGAAACGGGAACGTAACAAAGCGAGAAAACGACTGCAACTTCAGGAACACCAAGATCTAAAATATAAAGCTATACGAGGCTTGTATTTTGATGGACGGAAGGATAGCACATTGTTCCTGGAACAATCGATGACTGGCAGTTATCATCGGAAAACAAGAGCTGAAGAGCACGTTTCACTGGTTATGTTACCTGACAATGCATATTTAGGACATATTTCTCCAAAACGTTCGACCTCGCAAGGAATTGCAAACAGCATACTTGAATTCTTTGCTGTAAATACAATCGATGCAAGTGAGTTATGCGCTCTCGGATGTGACGGTACTGCAGTAAATACAGGAAGCGGAGGTGGCGTAATTTTGCGCCTTGAAAAGCTAATCAATAGACCATTGCAGTGGTTAATATGCCAACTTCATGGCAACGAATTGCCACTTCGCCATTTAATGGAGTACCTAGATGGACCAACATCTGGTCCTGGAGGATTCAGCGGCCCTATTGGCAAACGTTTAACAGGTTGTGAGTTACTACCAGTAGTGAATTATGTTGCTATTGATTATAGTCTCCAGAACATGCCAGCTATCGACCGAGATAGTTTAAGTACAGACCAAAACTATTTGCTTCAAATATTTGAGGCCGTTGTTAGCGGCGACTGCCCGATACGCCTTTCTGAAAGAGCACCTGGTGCATTGAATCATTCTAGATGGCTCACAACAGCTAATCGAATCTTGCGCTTGTACATTGGCACAGAATATCCATCAGAAAAATTAAAAACGCTTGCTTCGTTCATTATTAAAGTTTATGTACCTAGCTGGTTTTTAATTAAGTGCAACTCATCATGCAAGGATGGTGCAAGGAACCTGTGGAAAACCATTCAGTTGTCGCGTTTCCTAACGGACGATCTGTTACGTGTCATCGATCCTGTCATTCAGAGAAACGCGTATTTTGCGCATCCGGAAAATATTTTGCTGGGAATGTTGGGTGACGATCGTAAGCATATACGGCAGCTAGCTGCTCCCAGGATATTGCGTGCTCGAGACACCAGTTCCGATTCGTGGCAATGAGATTCGTTCTTTTACTATACCTCGTCTTAACTTATCTGCTCCCGACTACGTGGACCTGATCAACTGGCACTGTGAAGATGTTGTCGTAACGGAGCCACCTATAACAATGACATTTTCTGAGGAGAAAGTACAAGACATTGTGAAAACTGGAGATATGCCAGATTTGCTTCGGGAAATGTTTCCGTGTCATACACAATCCGTGGAGCGCTGCGTTAAGCTTGTGACGGAGGCATCATTGGCTGTGTGTGGACCAGAAGCAAGGGATGGTTTCATCCGCGCACGTCTAAAAGCACGCAGAACACTACCCTCCTTTGAAACGATGAAGGATTACAAACCATCTGCATAAGAGATCCAACTCGGGTATTTTAAGTTTCTGTAATATTTAAATCTTGTACGTGCACAAAACTGCACATATGTGAGTATAACATCAGAACTTTTATATAAATAATTAAATATTTGTGTAATATCATTTCTTTTATGTAAAGTCTTTGCAGTTTAACATTTTTAATGTTAGATTTTCTGCAGATTCAGATTTACTCGTATAAAGCTTTCAGTTGAAATAAAACCCTTTTTAATTTCGGGATTTTTTGCCCTTTTTTACAAAAAAGATAGGGCTCCCTCCTCAAAATGCTACCAGATATCGCCCAAAATTTGCGAGGGAAATATTTAATATGTTGTTAATACAAAAATGTCTCCTAACAGTAAATTGCAGGCAATATAATTGGTTACAGGCATTAATTTCCATAAAATAGCCATGAAATTAAGGTGAGAAATGATAACAAAACTTAGCGACACCAGCGCACCCTCAAGATATTAACCGATATTAGTCAAATTTTGCACATTAACTAACTATCACAAAAGACAACTTTTGGCAGGTATTAGAAGTCCATGTAAAAAACTTTTTATTTTTCGCCCCACCCTAATCAACATAGCATATACCAACGTCCACTTCATCAACATTTAAACCGAAATTACCACCTAATTACGTCGCACAGGTTAAACGCTCACGGCAGGCTTTCCGAGACCACATCAGAACTCGAAAACCAGCTTCATTACAACTGCAGCGCCAACTACAACGATCAGTTCATAACTATCTTGCAGCATATAAACTAAAGCAATGGGTAAAAACTTGCAATCAGCTACAAGATACAGCACATTCGACAAAATTTTGGAAGCGTTTCAATGCTCTCACTGGCAAAAGAACAAAATCAACATACCAATTACTACAGAACAATCAACCCTTGCAATCGGATCAGGAGAAAGCAAACGTCTTCGCAGCTCATCTACAAGAAATGTTGACACTGATATGGCCTCATATACCAATAACTCATCCAGCGAACAGACTACATATAACTTCACCAGCTCTACAGCCTCATTCAGATCATCAAATCAACGAGAACAACTACCTCACAGCGCCGATTACAGCCAACGAAATTATCACCACCATCATCAGAAAGAAGAATACTGCTCCTGGACTGGACGGTATTACATATATGCATATCAAGGAAGAACCTCTCAGACTCCTATTACTGATTGCAGCTATTTTCAACTTCATTCTACGCACCGGATTCCTACCAACGCTATGGAAAACTTCAAAGACGCTAATGTTCTTGAAACTCGACAAACCTCCCGCCTCCGTTTCCTCATACCACCCTATCCAGCTCACTCCTACGCTAAGTAAAATCCTTGAACGCATCATGGTGAAACGCCTTCACCTACACCTTCAAGACAGAAATCTTCTACCAACCCAATAAGCAGGATTCCGACCCGGTTACAGAATCAGGGACCAACTCCTCCGCCTCTTCAACCGCATCACAAATCATTTCAATACCTGTAAGCCTTCATGCTTTGTCTTGTTCGATCTAGAAAAAGCATTTGATAAAGTGTGGCATCATGGGTTCCTCTGGAAATTAGTACAATTCCATTTACCGGTAGCTTATGTCACATACATCTACAACTTCCTCTCAAATCGACTCGCCTACATTAGCATCAATAACAGCAGTTCATTTCCTATCTTTCTACACACAGGAGTCCCGCAAGGCTCAGCGCTCTCCCCATTGCTTTACCTGTTATACTGTGCAGACCTACCAACACTACCAAAAGACATCCAATTATATCAGTATGCAGACGATACAGCCTTTCTCGCAACAGCCCACACAATACAACAAATAAACAGGAAAATGCAAGTAGCTGTTGACTCATTCACTGACTGGTGCTCTAAATGGAAACTCACCATCAATGCCGCAAAATCATAAGCCATAGTTATCTTACCACCTAAGCAACGATCACGCGTACAACGCAACCCCTCCAAACTGAAACTCATCGTTAACCAGACCAGTATTAAACCCACACACACAGTTAAATACTTAGGAATCACCTTCGACCATCATCTCACTTGGAAACCACACTTAAAACAACTTACTATCAAAGCTTATAACCGACTAAACTTACTGAAACGGCTCACTGGCACAACATAGGGACTCGCATAGACAACAATTCTTAATACATATAAGGCATTCCTCACACCAGTTCTATCATATGACCACACAGCATGGGTATCAGCTCCAGAATCCTTTTATGAAAAACTTAAAATCCTAGAACGCCACGCCTTCAGAATAGCTTACCGTATCAAGTTACCAAGCCCTACAGCAGACCTATACGCACGAGTTGACATCTCTAATATTCTTTTCCATATTGAAGCTCTACGCAAACGTTACGTCACAAGCAGATATGCAAGCATCCACTCCTTCTAGACACTATCCTTCATTATACCATATATGATCACGAACGTCCATCTCTACTCTCCGCACCACTCTCACTCATTCTCAGTATATATACCACCACTCTTCCACACAATCATCCCGATTTAGTTAAGTTGACACCTCTCACCGCTAATCACTCACCAGCTTACATCATACCATAAAATGCACTGTAACCCATTAAATCCACGGTAACAAACTTAGCACTTGTTACGGACTACATAGCAAATTCGATGGACGAAGGCAAGCAAGTTGATGTGATTTATATTGACTTTGAGAAAGCATTTGACAGGGTTAATCACAATATATTACTAGAAAAATTAAATCACTATCACTTCTCACCCACTGTGATTAGGCTCCTCTATTCGTACTTAACAAATCGCAAGCAATCAGTTGTCTATAAAGAATACAAATCATATGAATATTCTGCACTCTCAGGAGTTCCTCAAGGTTCGAACCTAGGACCTTTGTTATTCCTCTTATTTGTTAATGACCTTCCTGATTGTGTGTCTGATAATGAAAAATTGTTATTTGCAGATGACTTTAAAATATATACAAAAGTCAACTCTATCGGAGACTGCATAAGACTTCAGCAAAGCTTAGATAATATTGCAAACTGGTGTGCTATTAATCAACTTGGAGTCAACATAAGTAAATGTAAAGTATTATCATTTAATAGAAATAAAACCACTCATCAATTTGATTATTCCATTAATAAAATTGTACTAAACAGACCTACTGTAGTTAAGGATCTTGGTGTCACTTTTGACTCGAAATTGACTTTTAACATACATGTAACAAATATAACAAATGAAGCCTTGAAGTTACTAGGATTCGTAATTAGGACGGGAAGAGAATTCAACAACATATCAACATTGGAAAAAATTTACTATGCTTATGTTCGCACCAAGGTAGAATATGCTTCTTCTATTTGGAATCCATATCAATTGAAACATTGCCAACAATTAGAGAAAATCCAATCAAAATTTCTTAAATTCCTGACCTTTAAAGAAACTCGAATCTATCCTGCTTATGACAGTTACAATGCAGTCATTAAGAACTTCAATATTCAGAGCTTAGAACAAAGGCGCAACATTGCTGATCTGTTATTTCTGCAAAAAATTGTTCAAAATAAGTTAGATTGTATGGATTTAGTTTCGACATTACAGTTTCGTGTCCCATCATCTAAAACTCGCGTTAATAATACTGGTTTCTTCCACTGTAAAAAGGCAAGAACCAATATCTTAATGAGGTCACCAATCTGGAGAATTTGTACTATATATAACCAACTCTGTACAGTTCACAATGATCTGGACGTATGCTATATGTCACCTAAAGAATTTAGAGATACAATTGTCAATAAACTCTGTACAACTACTTTGTAAAGCTTAACACTATAATTAGGCCATTGCCTGTTGTGTTGTCACTAAATAAATAAATAAATAAATATTAATAGGGCTTGTCTCGTCTACCATCAGTGCCCCGAACCGCCCCGGGGACAGAAGATAACATTCATTCGTCCATACTAACGCTTCTATATTGTGATTGTCACGTGTATGCACTTACTTCATGAAATCATACATTATTATTATTATTTCCACTTTTCCATAGTTATATATAATACTACCTAATAAATGCTTACGATGAAAAATCGTAATGATCCCAGGTCTTAATAAATAAAGAATAAAAGATTCCCGACAACCACTTAGACCAACTCCATTTCCTACAACCGACCATCCACCAACACCTCTTCCCATAAAAAGGGCATAACCCTTTCAATGGGTATTTGTCATGACCTCACCATGGCAAATTTGTAAAAAAAAAAAAGTCCTTTCCTTGAGCAACGCTACACTTTGAGGAGCTAAACGTTCTAGTTCAAGCAAACCTACGAGGCAGGGACTCATTTCGTAATTTGACTAAATCTCACTTGCTTACTGTCCTAATCATATTTGAACAATCACTAGCACTCAAATCTCAACATACATTGACTATTTATTTGGTCCAATAAAATGACTACATGTCCTTCTCGAACTTGACACAAAATTAATCAGTGGATGATTTGTTCACACATGACTAAATTTCTCTCAATTTTGACTAATGATTTTTTTTGTGTTTACCCTGTATAAGTATGCTTGTTAGATCATATAAAATTTATAGCACTCATCGTTCATTCTGTTCCTTCCGTTCATAATATTCAAGCTGTGAGAACGGAATGTTAAAAATATGGAATGGTTTGTCAATGATTAGATAATGATGATTTTTAGCCTTGGAGACTTGGGTATTAAAAGTTCTCGCCAAACATCTTATTACTAAGCAGTGATTACAGGATTCTTCCTGACTTTGACTTTAGCAGAGATGAACATATCAGCAATTAAATTGAGCATGTTGCCTGTAGTAACCAATGCTGCCAATATTTGAAGCTTTATTGTCATAAAAGCAATACCAGGTTGAAGAATGTAACAACGTATAGGAAGAAAACCGAGCCTGACATACTCACATGCTCAAGCAATCGAGTTTTAATTATAATACCTACCAGGCTGTAAACAAGACTATAAAGAAATAGGTCATTCATATTTGTCAATATTTGAAGGCAGAAAGCTTAATACATACTTTTTTTTTTAATTTTGCACCCATGCATTTTTAGTTATATATTTCATAATTAAAAATGAAATAAAATTATAGGTCTTTTTCTCTAGCTTTTTAAATAATACAACAACCGAAGCTCACTATGCATTTGTACTAAGTCTTATTAAAATATTTTAGTAAACACTCATCGTATACCCAGAACTACAATTTGTAAGCGGAACTACTGTATATCCGATTTTGGAGCCCCCTTCAAAGGAGCAACAGTGTACAACTCCCCCTCCTTATCTCCATTTGGTGCCCCCAAGTCCGACACTAGAAGCCGTGATTCTCTCAGACCCCGCTGGGCGGGTGTCATTCCAATTCTCGAGCACACCCCACCTTTAAACTTTTTACAGTCAAAACGGTAGAAACTGTGCAAAACTTCACTTCCACCCTATTAAAATTGACTTTACACACCCGCAAACTGAAAATCCTGTTGGAATCCCTGCATGGCATCTGCGCCCTTTGCTCCCCTACTTGAGACCCCGGATACATTCCAGGAATCTATTACACCTATCTAAAAAAAAAAGGCCACAGTACGTATGACTTTTTAATGGATTTAAAATTTTAAACTTTCGGAACATAAGAATTTTGGACATCCATTATATTTTAAAGTGATATCTTATCTAGCATCTGTAATTGAGTAATAGCTTATTTTTACCAGCATGTACTGTACAACAAGTTAAAGCCCGTCACCGGGAAAAAGACATTCTTTTCGACTGAAAGTGAATGAAACTATGTATTGAATTTTTAGGTCTGCCATTTTGAATCCAAGGTGCCGTCTTTGGAGACATTTTGTAATATTTTCGTAACGTACTAGTGATGATGTACCGTCATATCAAATTTCGTTTTTCTATCTCCAGCCGTTTAGGATGTGTATTCTATTCAACAATGGGTGTGGCGGCCATTTTGGATCCAAGACCAAGATGGCGGCTTTTTAACATTTTCCCCTAATCTACACTTCATAATACATCTTTATGCCAAATGTCGTATCTCTAGCTCAAACGCCGTGGAAAATAATTTTTTGGGGTTCACTATTTTGAATCCAAGATGGTGTCTTTGGAGACATTTTGTAATATTTTCGTAACCTACTAGTGATGATGTACCGTCATACTAAATTTCGTTTTACTAGCTCCAGCCGTTTAGGCTGTGTATTCTGTATTCTATACAACAATGGGTTTTGCGGCCATTTTGGATCCAAGATGCGACTTTTTCAAAATTGTGTAATATTTGTATAATCTGCTGCTTCTGATGTACCTTCATACCAAATTTCGTTTTTGTAGCTCAAACCGTTTATCCGGTGTATTGACTACTAAAAGTCTATTTTTAGGTGACATATTAGTTCTTGCAGATTGTGAACGAAAATAAAGCAATACTTGGAAGGCATAATCATCTAATAATTCACAGATGTCAGTGCGTGACGTTGTGTTTTTCCTCCTACACGATCATTATAGTTATATATTTTGAAATTTTCCTTATTAAAAAAATAATAACACTTTCCTCTTTGATATGGTATATAAGAAAGTTCTGTTGGGCTCATAGTTTTAAAGAGTGTGGGGGAAATGTATGTTAGAGTGTAAGTGCGGGTTGCAAATTACACCTAAAATTAGTTGATAGATCCAAACATTAGACATGTTATTGCGTCACATGAATAACAAACGGAGGCATAACCACCTAGACCCATTTTTATTTTCTAGGAATACTATCACTAAAAAAGTGTTTGGATGATGACTGATTTAGGTGGAAGATTTTATAGCAAACAATAAACAATATTTTGCTATTTTTAAAAGACCATTTACATATATGTAAATGCGGGGAAGGTGGGCATATAGTATCCCCGACGTTGATATTGCTAGGATTAAAGACAGGCGTAACACTCTACATTCGTCTGTACTTCTTCCGCAGATAATGTACGGAAAGAAACAAAGTGATGCTTGTTCGCTTGTTTCGAAACTTATATATAAGTAGAGGGAGAGGGATTAATCGAACCACTTGCTAGGGACTCGATGACACATTGACATAGCAAAATAATTCTTTCCGGGACCCTTTCCGCCCTTCCTCTATAGACAAATTACGCAATCTGAAGTTGCCAATATAGCTTCACTCAAGGTTTGTTTGTCTGTGTGTTTCCTTTCATCAGTCACTGGTTAGATACAGTGAATTCACCAGACTACCCCTGTGGGGGGTGTTTACCTCTAAAAGTCTTGACAACAACACCCTAACTTTAAAATTTTTGCTGTCAAAAATCGATAGAAACTGTACAAAACTTTCCTTACACCCTCCTAATTTTGACTTTACACCCTTCAAACAGAAAATCCTGGCAGAAACCCTGGCTTAGATATATTTTTTTTTCCTGATAAATTCGTTGCCAACTTAAGGAACTTTTTTGCTCCATACAGTACTATGAAGAGCATAATCATACTTCGAAATAGAGCTTGTTCATGTTTCAACATTGAAAAATAGCAACCACTTAGTTTGCGCTCGCGTGCCGCTCGTTTAACTGAAAGTTGTTGCCACCAAACACTACATTTCAGCAACTTTGTAACAGGTGTCTCTCTGTTTGCTTTCAGACGAATACAGAGCTGAAAACATTTAACACGACGAATAAGAAGTATTTAAATTAAGAGATCAAAACTATAATTGCTCTTATTAGAACTAACAGCTAAAACGTTAGTAATTATTTTATTTTATTTTAGCGTGGTACATAGTTGTTTAATGAATGATTTATCATAAAGATTTTAATTCATTTCTTTGACTTTCTTTGCAGATCACAGGTTGTAACACTGCGTACGAGATGGAGCCAATATTGAAGAAAGGGTCAAGCGTGGAATCTCAAGGTAAGTTGAATATTTGACCAGTAAAAATATCTAGCTATTTTGGAATAATTTTGCAAACTTCAATCAGCTATGTGTTTTTGTGTTAATGTTGAAAAGAATAATTCACATTACATGTTACTTAAATAATTACTTACAACTTTGTAACGTTTAAATATTTAGGAGGATGTCGAAGAAACTAACTGAGTGTATTACTGTATACACAGAACGAAAGTGGCGTAATCCTGGTGGGCCTTGGGTAAATTTCCTTTATTGATTGACTGACTAAATGAGTCTGAAGTACTGGCTGAAACCGGACTGAAAGTTCCTTCAACACAAAATTAAGTAATGTGACAATTATGTTAACTCTGGTGATAAGATGACACAATAGTCTTGGTAGACCTACTCAATATTGTTCCGTAAAAATAACTTCTTTGCGACACCGCCGTTTCATAATAAAGAGTTCTATGATTAATAACCGTGTTACTTTACAAAATTCTAAAAATATTTTTAGTTTTTCCTTGATTTTAATACGTTGAAGACCAAGCTTTTGGAGTTGATTGAGAATTTCATAATTGTCCAGATGTATTCAGTGTTTCTTAGATACATTACCGCCTACAGAAGCGGGGGAAAGTATCAATTAACTCGGGTGTTCTTCTTTCGATCGTCTAGTTGAAGCAGCTTGGGGTAGGATTATCGAGGAGAGTGAAAAATGTTCACAGTCAGGGAAACTTTTATCTCAATGTGTCGTGAGTTCAGAGGCGGCGTTTGGGGGTGGCAACTGGGGCAACCGCCCCAGGCCCCGGGGTTAGGGGGGCCCCGCGTTCCGAGTTGATATTTTTCTTACTCAATGATATAAAAGTTGATTTGTAAAAAAAAGTTTACAAATAAACTAGTTTGTATAGTTTTCATGCGAAATGTAATGTGAAATGGAAATGAATAAAGAAGCACTTGTAATTAGCAATGCAGTTTTTAAAATATATTGTACTTTCTTTAAATAAATTATGTCGGATTTTTTTTTCATAAGAAACCGTTGTTCATTAAAAAAGATAATATTTAGTAATATTTAGGGTTAGGAATGAAAGGAAGAAGTGGGAGGAAGCATTTAGTGGGAAGTTGCTTACTGCTTTATCGGCTTTAGATGTAACATGTCGGCGCTCAGCGATTTTTACTTATACTTTGGCCCCGCGGGGTCATTATTGCCCTAGGCCCTACGCTCACCTAACGCCGCCTCTGCGTGAGTGTTGTAGAGTGGCCTTGCGACACTGGCTGAGTGTGAGTAGCTTTACAAAGAGACGTTATGATGAGGCAGATTAAAATTACGATGTGTTTCTTTCATCATGTTTATAATATCAAAATAGGCTGTGCGCTCATATACATTTTGGCGACACGAGCGCAATTGCTTTGAAAAATATTGATGATATAAGATTGAAATTGTGTTTGTACAGAATGAGCAAAAAAATTCAGAAAGCACCCTTTTGTATTTAAAACGTTTGAATTAAAAAATAATACACATTAATGGCTATTGAATAGAAGAAGGCTCTACCTGTTAGAGTGTACCTCCTTAACGGCCGCCTTTATTTAATTTCGCTCGATTTCTTTTAATGGAAAGTAACTACACCTTGTAAGATTTCAATCTGGGCTCGAAATTTAGCAGATCTAAGTTTATAAAGTCAATGTTACCTTAAACAGATTCCTTTGGGAGGTAAGGAAATATTATTATGATATATATCATTTGATAGTCTCCAAATACCAATTTCGTTGTGGTACATACAAGAAAATGAACTCGAAAAGTGTAGAGGAAGGGTACCAAAAGTGGATCCGTGTCCATAAAGCGGGCCTGTGTATTATTTTCCTGCATTGTTCTGTAACCTGGCGGCAATACGTGGGGCTCATAATGTACGTTATGGCCAAATGCAGTGCTTAAGTCTATGTTGATTACTGCATGTAGTTTCCTCCAGTCAGCTCTTGAGTCATAAACGTGCTAATAAAAAGTGTTATTACTTGCACGTTGCTGTGTTGCACTGCAGTCACTTCATCGGTAAGTGTGTCAATTCGTATATACATGTATCTCTAATTACGAGAATTATCTTTTGTAAATAATATAAAGAAATAGTTTAGAATAATTAGCATTAAATACATAAGCACTTGTGGGCCTAAAGTAGGGCCCATGCCGTTCCTAAGAAGGATCCCCTACTTTGGTTCGAAGCAAGCACGTTTCGGTGCTTGTTCAACCATCAACTTCCTCTGCTGGTAAAGGACAATAAGGTAAAGCCTCTGCTACAGATACGATTGCGACTGATTAAATTCCAACTTTAAAGTTCCAGTGATACGAGAGGTGAACTCTGGCTGCAATGTGATGTGATCTTTATGGGCCCATGTAGATTGTGCTGGAATCGACAGATATAATTGCATTTGTGATTTCAATCAGTAATATGTTTAACTTTCATTTTAGAGTTTCAATTGTCACTTTCTTTGAAGTGGTTTGTGCTTGACGTATTTTCTAATAGCGTACGCTTAACGTTCAGAAAACATTTAATATTATTTCATGTATCTTGTAACAAAGTGTCCTTAACAATCAAAAAACAAAATTTTATTCCGTAGTCTTCCCTTTTTTTTAACCCAAAATCGCTACAAATCATGTTGTTGGTTTCTTTAATTAAACAAAATTTCAGGGAGGACAACTTTACGAACGTTTTTTTTAGATGTGCATAATTCAGTATCTTAAAAAACAAAACAAAAAAACGGGATTTTCACAAGTCCCCCCCCCTTTTTTTTGCTACGGGAGGCGACATGTCCAACTTTTGTGCCATTTTTTTGGCATACTGGATATTTTTTATATGAGGCGAAAACAGAATGGAGGCCCACTTTTGGTACACTTCCTCTACCAATAAAACATTATTATCTATAAAATATATTACTATCAATTACAGGTAATACTATCCAGAGCTGAAGCCGAGTCATTTTCGGTGACCCTGCCTGACTCGTACATAGTTGATCTGGTCCGAAATTTGACCCGGATGACCCAATTGATCCGATCTTAACTCGAATGAATAGAGATCCGATCTTGGATTAGATGATTAGGCAGATTGTGACTCGGCGATCAATGACCGGATTTTGATCCCATTGCCCCTGCGATGGCCTAATCTTAACCTGATTTTTTTCCTGTGGTTTGAATCTATCAACATTGGAAATTTGTGAGCTTCCTTGAGAAGTGATCTTATGTACTGTAAATTCATTTTTGAGAGTTTTAAAAAGGTTTAGTGCTTTTATCCTACTTAATATTCCAAACACAAAATTCATTTAGACTAAACTTTCCACTGGGGGCGGGTATATCTGTTCTTTCCGGGAACATGAGATTTGTTCCATATGTTATTACTATTGTTAGAAAAAAATGTTGTATCGTGTTTCTCGTGCTCTGGGTGAACATCCGCGCTCCCGCTAAATACTGAAAGACAGTTCAAACGCAAATGTGATCGTGTAAATTGCTCATAAAGAAAGGTTTGTACTAGAAAGATACTTGTCTATGAGTACCGGTAATGTACATCTGTAACAAGGTAGCATTCCTGACCACTTAATTACTGGAACGAGTACCGCAATGAGTACTCCGCATGGTAAGATTGAGGCAATAGCAAACATACTACAAAGGTCTCAGTTCATAATGATGCACGCTAATGCCCGTTCCATTATTCCTAAAATAGATGAATTATGGCTATTGCTTTCGGAAATGAAGTGCGCAATTTTCGTAGTTACAGAATCGTGGCTCGATCAATCATTAGATACAAGCATTATTGAAATAACTGGGTATTCTATTCTTCGGCAAGATAGGCAACATAAAGGAGGTGGGGTAATTATATTAGTATCTTCAAAATTCAAATATTAAACTTGTTCAAATACATAAAACAGAGGAAGTTGAATGTCTTCTTATGGTTGTTAGGGTAAATTCGCTTCAGTTAGGTGTGATATCGGTATATAGACCACGAAGTACCCCTTATTGTTAGTTATCTGTTCTCGAAGATTTTATAACACATTTATATCCGCAAGTCGATAGTCTTTACATATTGGGGGACTTAAATTGCAATCAGCTGTGTCCGGATGAAGCTGAAACGAAGTACTTAAAGTCCATTCTGGATAGTTTTGACCTTGTTCAACTAATTAAAGAACCAACCAGAATAACGGAGTATGGTGAATCGTTACTCGATTTGATCATTACTGACAGAACTGAATTGGTCGAATCATGTGGGGTCAGTTCACCTATCGGTTCATCGGATCATTGTTTAACGTATGTTACTCTAAATATTCAAAAACCTCAGCAGAAACATTTTGATATTCATTATCGTTATTACAACTCGTTTAAGGAGGAATTTTGTCTTCAAAACGCACGTGCATGGAACTGGAAACAAATTGAAGCACAGGATAATCTAGATAGTAAAGTTAATTTACTTGAAAGCTCTGTAACTAGTCTGTTTGACCTACATGCACCGAAACAGATAGTTAGAATCATGAAGAACAAATTGCCATACATCTCCAGTAACACAAAGCTGTTGATAAAACTTCGCGATCGTGCACATCGAAAGTTTAAACGCACAAGGTTGTAGCAGCACTGGGACGAATATAAAGAACTTCGTAACTTTACTACTGCAGTAATAAGACAAGATAAGTCTGCTTATTTTACTTATCGTGTAAATTGCGCTAAAAATACCAGAGATACGTGGAAGACATTGCGTAAACTTGGAGTAGGCCATAAAAACTCATGTTTGGAGCTTCCTGAAGAACTAAAGGAACGTAACCTTATCATCTATCATTTTGCTAGCTCATACCATATTTCGCTGACGAGCAACTTTAAGTTTGATCAACAAATCAATCGGTACAATTCACTCACGCATCCCACTTGTAGAAAGCCATTCACATTAAGACTTGTGAATCAAGATGAAGCAAGAAAGGCAGTATATAGCATTAAGTCAAATGCAGCTGCCTATGATGACATCACTGGCAGGATGCTGAAACTAGCCTTGCATGCCATCTTATCTCATTTAACACACATAATGAACCACTCATTGACTAAAGGCAGTTTCCCTACTGCGTGGAAACTAGCTAAAGTTTTACCGTTACCGAAAAAGACTATAAAATCCATTAATGACCTTAGACCAATAAGTATATTGCCAATATTTTGTAAAGTAATAGAAAAGTTAGTGTCCGAACAAATTATTTCTCATATTGATAGCGCTGGCATTCTTCCGTCTGTCGATTCTGGCTTTCGTATATCGCATAGCACTTCCACTGCTTTGTTAGATATTACTGATTTTGCGTTACGTGCACTAGATGACGGACATGTAGTTATATTCCTTTTATTGGACCTCTGAAAAGCATTTGAACTTGTTCATCATGGTGTTCTGATGTTCGGAATACATAAAAAATCTTGAAATAGAAATCGATGCGAAATTAATCATGAATAAACATGTGTATACCCAATGTTCCAAATCCGTTGGGGTGTAAAGAAATCTTTATAAAATTCGAGACTGCTTATCACAAGATGTAAGACTCCTTCTAACACAATTGTTGGTTCTGACTTTATTCGATTATTGTGATACTGTCTATGGTCCATTTCTTACTATAAACCAAGCTAAGTTGATACAAAAGGTACAAAATTATTGTGTCCGCTTCTCTTTAGGCTTATGAAAATTTGATCATATTCTGCAAGTTCTGAATAAAAACAAATTACAGACAATGTCAAGAAGAATTTATTTACATTATTGATGTGTTGTTTTTAAAATTGTTAAAATAGAATGTCCCGAATATCTGTATAGGAAAGTGTTTTACATATTTTGAACAAACCAGGACTTTTAGTGTCCCGGGGAGGGTCTATCCGTAACGCGGGCTTTGAGAGTCCAAACAAGTAACAGTCCCGGGTAATCCGGGACGGTTGGTCACCCTAGGTGAGGTTAAAACCCACAATTTTCTCGGTACGATATATCGCACTTGTAAATTGCGCTATGACTTTAGTGTAACAATACACTAACGAACGACTATGTCTTAGAGTATTCTTTGTTGGTAGGGTCGACAAGAAACATCTTCAAAAAATGCTCTTAAAAATCATAGAATCGGCATGCTTTCTCTTCTCTGTGCTCTTCAGCTATCTTTGCAAATACGTATGCGAAATATTTTAGAGCTCTGTCTATGTGTAATACCTCCAGTAAATGTTATAGTCTTCAACAGTAATTCTGCATGCCGGTCCCTAATTTTAAAATATAATTTATACGTAGTGTATATTTCTTGAATTATAAAGGTTATAAATTCTTCAAGCAAATTTCAAGATTATGCGTATTTATAATCTTTCTCTATCTAATTTTTCGTACTTCAAATTACCATTGATCTCTGAAAATAACAACATAGAACGAGCTGAAATATACTTTTACTGTGAGTCTGTAGGCTATACATATTTTGTTGTCATGTACTACCAATGACCAATTTAAAACTTGTGGAGAGACGTTGGTCCCTGGAGTCATGTGGAACGGACACCAGTTGCGGCACCGATTACTCCACCAGTATATCGGGCACGTCTATCTAACCTCTTTTCTAGTTTGGAAATCACTGGTTTGAGGCTGAACATTCCTCTGGTCTCAGCTGGATATTGTTGTAGGCATCCACTACATGCGTTCATTTTACTAGAGTATTCATTCCGCAAATAGGGCGCTACGGATCAGACAGATAATTAACAAGGTGGCCTAAACGTTATACGTAATAGGAAATTATAGGTATAAGGTGAAGCAAGTATCGGGATTGTTCATACTAATAATAACTTAATAAAACGTTGCATATACCTACGAATTAAGCCTATAACTTGTATTTCCATTGCTCTAATATTCCAATTACAGCTTGGACAACACATTTACTTAAAACATTTGTCCTACACTTAGGGTAAAAAGAATAGTAATACATATCAATAAACTTCACACATAGAAACTAATATGAGAAAACTAGTAATCAAATATTATAAACACATAATAGTGTACTCACTCATTCTTCACATAGGTATTATATCTTATAATCCAAATACATTCAAGTTATTCTTTCTTACTACAATATTTTCGTTTAATGAACATCTTTGTGCGTAGTGGAGTAATTTCGCTTTCATTATCCAAACACACTATCTGGTTGATACGACGCCCGAGACCTTGTCAGTATAGATACTCTACTGTTAGTAATAAACAACAATAGTTTTACTTGTACTTGTTAATTACGCGAAGTTTTTACATGTACAATTTACTCGCTGACCATCAGTGGCTTGCAGCAGATCTAAAAACGGGTCACTTGTGGTGACCAGGTTCGAAACTTAACTCAGCTTTGACCCGACTGACTAGGTGAACTAGACTAACTCTGCGACCCGAAAATTCAATGATCGAATCTTGACCCTGTGGCCAAATCTTAATCTGGTGACCCTGTCTTGGTCCGATTTAACCTGGCTTTATTCCTGTTCTTCAATTAATCAATATTATCAACATTCACAGGTGTTTCTTTTTTTTAGAAATATGCTTAGTCTTTCCACTTATTATGGTCTATAACTATCGTCAGAAACTTTTTAAGTTGAACTTTTTTATGGCCTTTATGCATGTAAGGCTTAGGTTGGGATATGGGAAGGAGAAAAGCAGTGGGAAGGAGTTGACTAGAGCCAAAGTTGAATGTACCATCCCGGCATTTGCTTAGTGTGACTGAGAAAAATCTGGAAACCCCTCCGTCAGGAGACCGATGACTGGAATCAATCCCAGGACCTCCCGAATGCAAAGCCAACGTTCTATCACTCAGCTCCGGACGCTCGCTTGTTATGAACTTCTCAGCTTCGTAGTTTTCACGCTGTGGGGGTTACTCGTAGTTCCCGGTCACTCCTTAAGGAAACACTGTTCAAACGCAGCAGTGTATAGTGAGGAAAGAATTTAAAACTGAGTACTCAGTGGGGCAGGCCAGGTTACAAACATAAATCCGATTCAAAATTGCAACTGATTGACCCTTTTCACCTCTGGCCCGCAGACACAAGAATAACAAATGCTGCACGTCGTGCACAGTGGATGGTCTTGCCAGTGATAGCTCTGTAATTGAACACTTGGTCGAAAATTTAGACATTTACTGTATTCCTGTTCAGTGGAACGAGTAAATTTCCTCTGCGTGCTTTACTTAGGGTCTTGGTGTAAAAGAAATGAACGTTTAATTTAAAATCAACTATTATTTCGCTTGGAAACAAACAAGACATACAGAAATAAATAGGTTAGACGAACAATTTTTCATAATGTTCAGTCATTCACTGAACAACTCCAAACAATACTATATCTTCATCCGGATCGCTTGTTCACAAATGTGAAAGGCAAAAAGTTTTCTACCAAATGAAAGAGAATCTTACTTTTGCAACAGAGAAATACCAATAGCCATCTCGTTCCATTTTCTTTTTCTCAAAGCTCCAGAGTCTAGACAATTGCTTGAAGAAGTTAGATCGTAAATATATAGTACTTTTGAGAAGAGAATGAAATCGAATTTCCAGTTTGAATCTTTTATTGCTTCTTTCAAGTTTCCTTTGAATAAAATAGCAAATGAGAAAGTTTTTTTTAATTTATTTTTTTTCCTATCGTTTACGAGCAATGAATGTAGAAAAGAAAAGATTCTTTGAAAATCTTCTCCTCTTTCGCTCCAACATTAAATGTAGCTGAAGATAAAATGTAGGTCACGTTTAGGTACATGAAATCAAGAGAATACTCTCGTGGACTGGAAGATATCAATAAGATTTTGTTCGGGGTGGTCTTCGCGCTAACTACCTTCAACTTTTCTTTGTTCGTGAGAAGATTTTAAGTCTCCTCTTTTTAATCCAGAAACGTGTTACGTATTTCTTCACTGATTGATTTTGTTTATGATTTCATCGTTTCTCCTTTTCCATTCTGATCGTAAAACTTTCCCAAAGAAGTAGAAGAAGATTGCACCAATACTTTTATCCACCAGTGCGTAAATATGACTAACGCAATGGCAGGTGTCTTTAATTAAAGAGCCTGATGTATAGTTCCACCCATCCGTCCGAAAATGGCACTGTGGTCCTTTTCACTTTAAATATACTTCCCATTGCTCTGTAAACCGAACTTCGAGTCCACAAACAATAACAAGCAAACTGTTATCTCTTGTGGCGTCACCATTCATTCCTGAGTTCGAGGCTATATGACGGCTAGTGTTACCTAGCGTTATGTCTAGAATTGAACTTGGCCAATAGAGATACATAGTAACAATGGGTCCAAGTTTTACCTATAGTAGTTTCCGTGTAGTACGAAGTTAAATAAACAGATAATACATGCTCAATTGACAAAACATCAAGATCAGATTATAGCTTATTGCAAATATAATATCATATTGCCAAACGTTATAGCCTACAATGTGGAAATACCGAACCAATCTTTTAATATTCAAAGGTAACCAATTGATGATCACACACACACCTCTTTGGAACTGTACACATGTCATGGTTCAGGCATCGTACGGTAAAGTATGTAAATTGAAACTGACGAATAGCTATTTTAGTACAAGTGTGCAAGAAATTCATTCATTTTCCACTTTTCTGAGCATGTTTTGTGTTACCATGACGCAGGGTGAGTTTTATAATCCCTGGTGTTACTTTTTTAATTATAATTCACTTCTAGTGGAAATTTTTAAGTATTATTTTAACACTAGTTAATTTCATTTGTTAGTATACTTACTACTTTGTTTATTTTCTAAATGTTTATTTATTGTGCATACGATACTTAGTAAATCCATCACATGTTGGAAAGATGACATCCCTAGGTGATCATATTAGCCCAGTGACAAAGATAGATTCCAAGTAATTTGCGTAGGTACCATACACAAATTCGCCTGGTGAAACTGAAGCAAATTCTGCGAAACCTCAATCAGTATGACCGATAACGGAACTCTAATCTACATGACTTCATAATTGAGGCACTAGACCACAGGATTGGTTGTTAGCGTGCTTGTTTTTTAAGTCCAAAAATGTTAGCGTGACATTCATCTCAGTGTATAATGTGTCACTATATTGTACGTACCTATAAACTGAATTTTTCAGATACTTCAAGTTCTATTTAGACTTAAGAGGAAGACAGGTTCAACTTTATACATTAAATCCATATGTGTAAAGTGCGAAATTTAATGTTATAAACTCACAATCAGATTTCTTCCTGACAGTAGGGAATTCGCAAATACACATTCAAGAACTCTTCATCTCATCTCATCTCGTCTCGTCTCATCTCGTCTCATGTCGTCTTTAACTCAGACTTGTTGTCTCTGCTGACATTTTTGTAAAATGGGAACATCTTCTGCATCAAATCCTTGAATTCCTTGGAGACAAGTGGATCACTAACGCCAGAGAAGCTGTTTTAATGTCAATCAACTCCTCGGCTTGACAATCGCGATTCCCTTCTCATAATTGGGTTGGGACAAATTGATAACAGAACTATATTGTAGCACGATTTGTTACATAATATTGATTTGAAAGTATGATATTACGGTTCAAAACTGTGGCATAGGGTAAAGAACAATTTGAAATATAATAATTCGTTTTGGTAGCGCTTTATAAAATGGAAAAAGTGTGAGCTGAAATATTCTGTACAGGAAAATTGGGTGTAATAATTATGGAAAGTTTAATTTGAATTTGAATTTTATTTATGGTCTTTGGCATCAGGTCGGGATAGACGAGGGGAAAAGATATGGGAATATGTCGGGCAGGGTCTAAATTGATTGAGGAGAAATATGAGTAAGTATGGCGTTGGGGAAAATCGGCGGTGTGACTAAGGAAAAACATTGGGAAAATCTCAGTCTGGACGGTCAGCTGCAGGGATGAAACTAACAACCGTCCGAAAACTTATCCAACGCTCTACTACCACGAGCGTCCAGATTTATGTTCAATAAAATAAGCATTTAACTGTGTTGTATTTTCTTTTAAGAAAAGTTTGGACTCAGGGGCATCAAATTAAAACCTGTCGCTTAATTTAACTTCAAGATTTCTTTATGCTACAACAATAGTCTGGGTTGTCAAACAATAAAATGAAAACAATCCCAGTCGTACATGCACGTTGGCCGCTCATGGGACCCATATCACCCCACATTGTTAATGTGAGAGGAAGAGCGGCCTTCTTGAGCTCACGTCGATCGATGTGGGATCGACATCGATTATCAGTATCACTAATTTATCTATTTTCTAAAACTATAGTAAGTACTGTGCAAAGAATAAATCGATTTTTTTTTACAAAACTTTGTTCATAATGAATAAATTTAAATTAAAACATGAGAGCACACGTCATGGAACCATATCGATCCATGTCGTTAACCGATATCTATTTGATCAGTGTCGGTCCACATGGGCACACCGATGTTTTTCCAGGCAACGCTTTATCAATCTGGTGATAAAATATAGAAGTTCATGTTGTAGTCAACACGCAGTCAGCTTTGTTTGGTGACAAAGAAGTTGTTCATCGAAGCATGTTAAAGTGCAAAAATAGCCTCCTCTTCTACGGGAAGGACATAGACAAATAGTGTTAAAGTTGATTGTGTTTTCCCTAAGGAGTCTTTAATGACTGTAAGTACACAGAAAATCCAACAAGATTTATAGTAATATTTATTACGCTGGTTATCGTATACCACCAGAACCAGAGGCATTTTACACCGTTTCGTTTCGTTTCTAGGGTAGAATGTAGTGCATTTTCTCAAAGCCATGTGGTTGGTAAGAGACTCCTTTAGTAGAGGGATAAGTTAAAGTTATATATTTATTTAACATCATTTCTTTTAATTGAAGCTGTTTCATTGTAATCATGGCCATTGTACTTGGCATCACAATAAAGTTAAAAGCGGAAGAGACGAGAATTGATTAAAATTGAGCGGAACTACAAATTTTAGCATGAACGCAATATCGAAAATAACATTATTTTATAAGTGGTCGACAAATTTTACAATCCATTAGCACAGCGAAGTGATGTAACTTTAGCTACAGAAAATTAATATTCTTTAAATGAGTAGTATTTTTTTTTTTTTTTTTTTTACAATTTCTAACGTGTTTTACTATTTCTTGTTGGTGGTCCTATATAAAAAAAATGGATTCCTTTTAAAAAGTTGCAAAATAATCAGTATTACATTATGTTCGCAATGTGAGTGACCTATATTGAGCGTGTCGAACGATGTCGATGCCCGATGTCTATCTATATCGTTGACTGATATTGACCAAGATGTTTGCAATCCAATATGGGGCCCATGTCGTTGAACGATATTGATCGATGTCGTAAAATCCAATATGCTCATATCGACCGATGTGGATGTGCCACTTGGGAATAGCACAAAGAGAAGTAACCAAATACTTTCTTCACGCAACTAGCCAGAATAATTCTGTCTGAATTATTTCAGCTCAATCTACTACTATACACAATGGATGACGTTCATGCTATTTTCGGCATGGTCCAAAACTTAATTTTAAAAAAATGAAGGTTATGTCCGCTTACTACACTTCATGTCGATTTTACACCCTTTTTTGTCAATAAACAGATGGCATTTTATTTTAAAAAACCTTCATTATTCAGTACACGAAATGTTTCTTGACCCGTACAACTTTTAACACATTTATTTGCGAAACAGTAAACCAGTGCGTAATCACTGCTCTTCCATAATGGATAGCAATTATAGTTGTCACTGCAAACATGAGATTATTACACGAAAATGTTTACCATGTACACTGAGATCTTGAGCACATTCGTTAATAACTAGAGTTGCAAAAAGGAGAGAAATTATTATCTGCATTGTGATCTATTGTAAGTTTAATTATGTGGGAGCATATTGTACTTTGCTTTCATTGTCGGGTTCTCTTTGGGTAGTCTCCAGGACGAGAAATTACTATTTTCAGCACATTATTTCGGCTTGATTTTGAAGGTCTAGAGATGACTTAAACTAATAAAAGTCAAGCAAACCCAATCCAACCTAGTCTAATCTAACATTCACTATTTCGAACTATTCGGGGGAGTATATAAAGAATGGCCTCATAAGGCTCTGGGCACTGCTTCACACAACACTCCAATGAAGAAGTAACTCATAATCACAACATGTTAGTATTTCACAAGATGTATCAAAATGATCGTACGAAAACATGATAAAATTCTTTACCATGGCTATTATTAACAATGTTCTATAGGTAACAAATAGTTGTAGAATTAGATATGGTAACAGTGTTGTTGCACAAATAACTTCTTACAATTTCTTATAGAAGATGCGGATTGTCTATCCATACACAATTATCTTTGGAAACATTACTTAACTTGATGACAATCTAGAGACTTTCTTGCTTCTCGGAATATCAAAATTAGGTAGTAAATTTGGGTTATAACTGTCTTGATTTTATGATAAGAATTTATCAAGTAATAAACGAACAACACCACTTACGATAACTATAGAATTGGTCAAGAACGATAGCATTTGTCAATTTAATTGTTATTCCAATCCTGAAAATCAACATTGCACTCTAGTGTTGTTATTTCCAATCTTTTCTTCGAAAGTATAATGTATCCAATATACCGTGGTAGATCTTTCGCATTTCCCCCCCTTACTGGCGAAATTGAATTCCATCATTTTTTTTCGAACTAGGCGAATAATTTTGAGAATTATTGCTTTACTATTTTGTTTGAAATAAAACCTACTGGTATGAACAAAGTAATTACTGTATATAGCTGATGACGTTGTAATTCGTATCAATAGAAACACAGGCATGTGATGTATTTCATAGGGTGGAGCAATTTAAAGATGAATTCAAAGAAACTCTACCTAATTATAATTTCTACTTCTTTGAATTCATGTATTCTTTTCGTTATTCCTTACCCCTTTTCAATTATGAAGTAATTCCTCATTTCTATTTACTTATTTCATTTCCTTTGTTATTTTATTAGTTTTATTTGCATTTGCAAGTTGATTACTGCCAGAATGGTTATTATATCAATAGAACTTTCTAATTAGGCATCATTTGTTTCGTTTTCCAATTAAACAACAAAGGAAAACTAAGTGAAATAAAAAATAGAAATAAAAGACAAAGTTTATTTTTATATTGTACTAGAAGCATGGATATTATTTATATATATATAATTTAGTTATATGGGAAAATTGTATAGAAAATAATTTATTTTCAGCAAATCTAATTGCTTGTTTAGCAATCCAGTTATCAAAAAACATCATTTTGAAAAGTGAAATAGGTTGTTTTCAATTCAATAGTCTTGAATATTGGCCAAACAAAGCTAAAAAACACAATTCCTAAGGGTCAGAAATCGTTATCTGAAAATTTACAAGTGTACTTGGTAATGAGTTTCAAAAGCAGTTAATTATAGAACATCTCGTGAATGCGTTATTCCACATTAGAAGAAAAGAACTTTTGAATAATTGCTCTTGTTGAATTCAGACACACCCCACATGAGGTTTAGATACAGCTAGTTAATTATAGGAGATCAGACTACCAAATGGAAGTGAAGTGGCACCACAAAACGAGAGTTTTTTTTCTCTCTCCCTCTTCTTCTTCTTCTTCTTTAGATCACAGAACCATTTGGCAAACCTTCTACCAGTTCATTACCAATCATTTATCACGGCTACTGACATCTCTTTGTTAGATGATGGTACTTACGTAGCAAAGAGAAACCACATGTTGTGTTCAAAAGGATTGGAATTAATATGGATGTTTTATCAGTTAAATTAGAACATATTATTCTAATGTGTTCTTATTCTCTTATTTTGATCTGATTCTAAACACACAAAACAAATATTAATATCATATAAATAGATATTTTAATTTTTCGTAGAATTTATTTACACTTCCTAATCTAAGCTTCATCCATGTTACGTTATTTTGCTGTATTTCAGGACAATTATTTACTTAAATATCAAAACACATTTTAAAGATGGTTCAATATTTAAATTAAATAATAAGTGTTTTACATCCTCAGAAAAAAATCAACAAAGATAAGTTTTCGAGCAACAAAATCTTGACTACAATTTGTTTTTAGAAAGACTTTCCTGGTAGGTAAATGACTGGAAATTATTTTCAAAAGAACACTTAAATATTTCTAAAAGATGTGCAGATTATAACACAATTATTATAGAAGGAAAATTATTTTTGTAAAACTGAATTTTAAAAAGTATTAAATGACCTTTAAAATGCTTCAATTGCAGAAAGCATTTTTTAACTGTTTTTATCATTTTTCTTCAAAGTATTTAAAGTGATGATTTATAATTTTTGATTAACCTTTGATGAAAGGTAGATTAAAAACCTTTAATTACTTTGAAATGCCTTTACTACAAATTTTGCTTCATTCATGAAGTTTTGTTTGTCAATAATACAAAGTTAACGATTCAAATTATCTCTCTTTACCTTGGGAAGATAATCTGCCATCTACATGTGATATATAAAATAGAAGCAAATAACATTTTATTAAAAATATTCAGTGGTTGCGTATAAGTTTAACATTCAACGAGATTAACAAGAATAGCGTTATAAGCTTCTATAACAAATGTTAATGCATGCTCTCTTCTCTACAACAGGAAAAAGCATCGTAGTTCTGTTCTCATGATGCACAGAAGTAAGTATTCATAATGAATCATGGCTATCCGACAGCCACTGGTTTACCAAAGCCACTTAGCATCTCAAGTTAGTGTGCTCTTTCGTGGTAGATGGCAAGTCCTATCTAGTGGAGGTAATTTGGGATAATTTACTTCTCTCTATCTAACTTTTCTGTGCAGTTGTGGTTTTGTTGGAAGAACAAGCTTAATCAAAAAGTTTTGCGGACATTCTCTTAAATTCCATTCCTCACTGTTCCAAAAAGAAAATACTTTTTCCCCTTCATTATGAACAACAATAGACAAGGCCGTTGTCAACGTTGACAAATCGCTTTATACAGAGCGTTCTCCGAAACTGAACTAATTTACATTCTCAATAGAAGTTGTATACATATAAAAATTATGTATATGTTCTATATTCGTTTAGAACAACATTGTTCAAAAGTGTAAATATTGTTTATATTTCTTAGTTTGGCTGGGTTGACACAAGGTGGCATGAAAATCAGGGGAATGGTGAAAATTCAGTACTCATAATAGTTGTACCTATGATTCGAAGGCCAGCTGGCAATTCAAATGTTCTGTGTAACTATCCCCTAGTAAAAATGTGGTCCTTTACTAAGATCCGTGAAACTCGTGAAGAAGTTTTCAACATAAGATCTCGTCTTTTCTGCTCTGTGAAAACAAGTTTTTAAAACCTTAATTTCTTGCATGTGCGTAAATCTCACTTTATGACTTTGATACAGAATATTCTCCTTAGATGAGCAAAGTGCAAAGCACAAAATGATGATACGGATGTTTCGAACAGTTGACAACGCTTTCTTCAAATAGCGAAATGACGGAGATAGGCCAAAGACACATTATTTCGCTTTGCCTACTAACATTCTTGAATGATAAATGGAAGATTGTACCATACTTTTATTAAAAGCTGTGTAAGATATTATCATGGAAATATTTTATTTATGCATGGATTATGACTAATTCTGTTTCAAGATGTCAATACTTCTGACGATGGTGATGGAGTCCGTACGGAAAACGGTGATGGTAAACGTGTATTTCTTTAGGAAATTTTCCGAGGACAGTTCAGATGAAGAGTAAAGGCAATACTCTATGTAAATAGTGATCTCGTTCTAATTGCATTAGACAAACCAAAATTGACTTCCTTTTCAGTTACTGCATCCTAAATCTGTTTAATCATTACAACACCTTTATTTTAATTATACGTTTTTAGAATATAAAGATTGCGTAGGCCCCACGAAGTCGGTTATGCCTTGTTTAGATTATTAACATTTTACGATGGTAAGATTTACGGGTAAAACTAACTTGCGTTCAGACTACCGAACTTAACTTGGTTACCAAGCTTGCTCTACCATTGTCTATAAAGAAACAGATTCAGATTTATTAGCGTTCTTTAAGACCTTTATTTAACAACAATATAAGTTAACATGTATTAAACTTGTCAATATAAAATACTTAAGCTACAAATAAGAAAAAATACAACATAAAGAATCAAGAATGTTACTTGCAGTCTCACACTAGATACAATAATATATATATAGGTACAACAATATAATTATTTAAACATCAGATCAAGTGTTGTTGACGAACTGTGTTCGTTACATAAATAATCGACTTCTCAATATCAAAAATCACAGGAAATGAACTTTTCAATGTTATAAAAGGAATCAGCAAGCTTACTTACATTTTTCCTAAAGCTTTGATCTGATTTAATATTTTTACATATTCAGGCAGCTTATTCTAAAATGTAATACTTCTATGCATTATTAACTTTGCATACAGCCGAGTTCGGTGTCTGTTTACATACAATATTTCATTGTTTCTGATAAAATACCTGTGCACATCTCTGTTCTTCGAAAATTGCAGTTACCTTGATACTTGTCAGATTTCTTGAATATATATTTATACAGGGGACTGTCAGAATATTTAATTTCGCGAAAAAAATACTCTACAAGAAGCACGATGAGAGCTATTAGTAATTATCCTAACAATTCTCTTTTAAATCTTAAAAATTCTAAAAAGTTTTGTAGGTCTCCAGAATGCAATACCATATTCTGTGAGTGAATAAAATGTAACATAATAAAATGATAAAATTGTCAATTGGTTTAAAATGGAAGTTAGATAACTTATGAGGTAGGTTATTTGAAACAGTCTATTTGCAAGTTTATTTATATGTTCTTACCACGTGAGTTTATTGTCAATAAAGATGCCTAAAAAGTTCAGACTTTCAGAGAATTCGTTTAGTGAATTATTGTTAATTATATCTGTCGTAGTCGTGTATGGAGAAGGTCTTAGGTTAAACCACATACTTTTCGTTTTTTAACGTTTAACCTAAGCTTGTTAAAATAAAAACATTTTTTTCTATTTGTGTTATTACATTATTTACTTTCGACTTAATCCCGTTTCGATCTTTCTCTGAAACAATTAAACTTGTCGACCAGTTCGTTCCATTTACTGGCAAATCATTGATATACAACATAAATAGATGAGGGCATAGAACCTACATTTATTGTCCTTGAGGGACTCTTACATTTATTTATTTGCGATCTGAAAGTATTTTGTTAATCATATTTGTGTTAGGATTTTTATATGTAGCCTCAACAACCTGTGTTCTTACATCTAAGAAAGATCTAAACCATTTATTAGCAACCCCTCGTATGCCATAGCTTTCTAATTTGTTCAACAAAAATCATGAATCACACAGTCAAAAGCTTTAGATAAATCACAAAAAAATTTTACAGTATTTTTCTTTTATCTATGTTTGAGATTACACTATTGCAAAATTCATTGAGGGCCGTAATTGTTGATTTACCTTTTAAGAAGCCATGCTGATCTGCTGTTATGATATTGTTCACAGTTAAATGACTAAGTAATTTCTGTAGAATTACGGTCTCTATGATTTTTGAATAGACAGAAGAAATCGTTATATAGGTCTATAATTTTCAACATGTGTCTTCTTGTTACCTTTATATAATGGCTTTACCAATGAGCATTTTAGCTTGTCAGGAAAGATAACCTGTTGTATTGAGCTATTTACGATATGTGATAGTACAAGTGCTATTATATGAATGCATCGCTTAATCACGGTTATTGGAATTTTGTCGAGGCCAGTTGAGTGCTTATATTTCATTTTCCTTACAATTGACATATTTTCATCTGGTGTAGTTAAAGTAATAAAAAAATATTATTTTTTGTAATGGGAAGACTATTCATCTTGCAACAATCAAAAGATTTGTCAAGACTATCCAAAGTTTTAGGTGCAACACTAGTAAAATATTCGTTGAAAAGCTTAGAAACAATGCGCGGGTCTTTTGAGTATGTATTACACTCTATCAATTTTTTTTAATATTTTCGTATTCTTTTTGTTGTTTTCCTGTTTTGGCATTGATTACGTTACAAGCTGTTTTTTATTTGTTTGCAGCAAAATTTAATTTCTTTAGTGTTGTACATTCGTTTAGCTTCTTTTATAACCTTTTTGTACATAATTTTATATAACTTGTATCGATGAAGATCGGTTTCATTTTTTGTGATTTCACATTTCATGTTCAGAAATTTTAGTTTCTCACTAGAAATAATTATTCCATTCGTAATTCATTGCTTTCTTTTGCAAAGACAGATTCAATATTCGTTTAAACTTACTTAAAAATAATTCATACATTTTATTAACATTTAAACTATTGTCCAGTAAGACCTGAGGCCAATCTTCCTTTGCTATAGATGTAATAAACTCAGCGTATTAGGTTTTACTAAAATGTCTTATTTTCCTAGATTTTAAGAACGTGTCAGTAATTTTAAAGTAATTGGGTACATTTAGAGCTTGAGCTAAGTGTAAGTTGAATCAGAAGTTAACAACTTCTGCGCTGTAATTACAGGGTGCAAAATTTGTAAAAATATCAAATGTACATTCTGACGTTTTAGTGATGTAAGTTGCATCATGAATTGTAGCGTGTAAATTATATGTATTCATTAGTTCTAATAGACTTTTACAATTAGTGGAATCTTTACCTATATTTATATTGAAGTCACCGCAAACAACTATATATGTCTATTTCAAATACATTATATTTAATTCTTTGTCCAGTAATTGAAAAAAAATGTGAGCATTTGAATCAGGAGTACGATAGACGACCATAACAAAAACTTTTCCAGATTTTTCGAACAGTTCAATGTCAGTGTACTCAAAATGCTTCTCCATGCTCAACTTTGTTTTCTGTAATATCTGGCTGACTTGATTCCTCCGTTTCTTATGGTTTGTCGACAGTATACTGCTGCAAAGTTATAACCAGGAATAGTAATCTTTTCGCAATTTTCCAACCAGTGTTCACTAAGACATACTGTACCAATATCATTAGTATATAACATAATGTCAAGATCAAATGCACTTGTTACGAACGGACTGAATGTTCTGGTAAACAATTGTCTTGTGTGTGCCCTTTTCCCAACTTTTTAGAGAATGAAAGTGCTATTGTTTCTCTGTATAGTATTGTTACGAATCAGAGTACTTTCTGTAGAGGTTTCCGGGGTGTTAATCATCTGCTTGTTAAACGGGAGAGGATTAAATTATAAGAAAAAATGAACACAAATGAATTAATTGTAACATCACATTTTGTATATTAGTTCTGCCATTATTCTTTTATAGTTTAAAAGTGATGCGCACCACTAGGATACTATATATTTCGATAAAGAAAGAAATAAACTCAGGAAGTGAGCCGCGCCTAATGACTAATTAACGTTTAGACAGCTGTTTCTTACTAACGTTACAAGATAACCGTCGTAAGTTGACGCTAGTTAAATAGGAAACCCGGGTTAACGGTAACTTGCGTTTACATTACTAAAATCAACTCGGATTAACGTTAACTATAAGATCATAGTGAGGTAAACAAGACATTAGCAAAACTTATGAAACATGTAGTAACATGAAATTGAACGTTTCGTTTCGAATCTTTAAATTATCTGCAACTTTAATTTTCTTTAAAATTTTAAGGGGAACAACAGAATTTAAAAAAGTTCTGGCAACTGGTCTGGATCTAATCGGGAAATTTTCCATTATTATACAAAGGTTTACAACGAAAAGTTTTATCAGACACTTAATCTATCTGCAAAGCTGTATATTTATAAAATACATAAACATATGCACTAGAGCTTTACTACCTCTGCAAGTAACTCTATTGTGAAATGTTGCTACTAATATCACAAAACTATGCTCATCGATGAATACCACATAATGTTTACTTTCCCTCTGCTACACGTGAATTCCCATCCTGGTAATTTTCTGTACATAACAAGGGTGAATTGATACTGAAGCTAAGTGGAAGAGTAGCGTTGTGTTAATGCGTAAATTGGAAAGGGAAAGCAGGTGGGCAGAGGATCACCAATGCAGTCTCGACAAAAGCATTGTTCAATATTATTTCTCCTTTTGATACAATTTACTATTAAAGACTACAGAGAAAGGAATATACTCCACCTTGAATTTCAACGTTTCAATACTTGAAATTTATTTCGTCAGTAGGCACATAGAGGTATCCAAAGTTTCAAAGCTTATTGTGGTCCAATAAAATTACGATAAAATTTGAATCGACCAGACGGACGAAGAAAGTTCTAACAAAGTTAAAAGGACGGACTAAATGTGATAAGAAAAAAATCAATGAAGCAAAATATACCATAGAAAGCATCTTAAAACGAAAACATTTGCTTGTGTAAATTTCCTTTTAATCACCATTATGACTTTGCTCAAACTGAAAATGTAAACTACTTCTTTTTTTTTTTTAGAGAGACTACTATATAATAGCACATTGTCACTTTTCTTTTTTGAATATTTCCAGCTTCTAATGATAAGTTGTCCGTTATTTAAATCTTTTCTTTTGTAATGTATTCTTGTTGTTAACTTTTAAATGATGAAAGAAAAGTTTTAAAAAAGTACCTAAACTAAATTTCAAGACATTTCTTTCGCTTTTTGCTGAAAAGAATTGTTCCTGAGAGACTGGTTGGTAGTGGGAGAAATATGCACGTACTACAAATTCCCTTTGAAAGCAATAAATTTCGGAATACGAGAGAGAATTGCAACCTTGCTTTCTCTCTTTTTTTCATTCTCTCTCTCATTCTTTCTCTAAAAGAAAGCACAGTCAAGGAAATTAACATTACTGGAAACTTGGGAAAAGGAGAGGATAATGAAAAGAATAGACTATTTCGATTTTAAAAGGAGAAAATGTAGTCGTCATATTCTGATTCCTTTCTTCTTTTTTTTCTTCTTTTTGTGTGTCTTGGAAGACTCTTTTAGGAATTTCCTCCCTAATTTAATGTCAATTAGATGTAAATTTCCTTCCAGGATCTTGAAGTCCTTCTCGAATTCTTCGAGAAAAATATAACCAACCCAAATGTAGAAGTTGATATTGCAATTTTGAAAATAGCATTGGCGGATCTCAACTATTTGTGAAATTACTACAGTGTGATCAGTTATTCGTCCATGGAGACGTCGGAGGGTCTACTTGAATGTGTTATTTAGTTTAAAGAAATGTTGTCGGTAATTATTGACCTCTGAATCTTATTTTTAGATGTTAACTTTAATTTAATGTGTGTTGTATCTGTACCAGTGGCGCAACTACAAATTTTCGTTTGGGGGGGACCAGGAATCGGTGTCATTGATGGATATATATATATATATATGCAGATCCATGATTTGGCTAAAGGGTATATGTGCCAATTTATCTAGTGTAAACTTCGATCAAGTTTTCGATGAACAAATTTGTAAGCACGAAATGAACTTTACCCAATTAACTATTAACATTAGATGTGAATAAGTTACTGTAACTTATCACTACAATGGGGGCCTTATATTCTGCTTTTGTGAGGGGGTCACGAACTTTCCTCTACGCCACTGGCAGGACCACATGATTTCTTTCAGGAGAGGAGACAAAAGATGCACAAACTAAAAGTTATTGTAACCATTATAAAAAAATAAAGGATTATAATTAGAAAACAAAAGTATCGACAACTCCATGAAAAATTAGCTGGATTGAAATGTTATGTAACACAAAAACACTTGTGTGAGCAGGAACGGCGCTAATTTCTCACATTTGGGGGGGGCACAGAAGGGGCATAAGAGTGGGTTGGGGGGCAATTCAAACATAATACAAACTGTGTAATAATAATACAAAATATTACATGTCATCTACAATTGCTGAGGGACACTAGAAGGGGACCGAGGGAAAATTTAGGGGGCACGTTCCCTCCTTGCGCCGGCAGTCCCTGGTAACAGCCTATACAATTTTACAATTCAAAAATCCAGGTGGGACGAAGCAATGAATCCCCCTCCCTCTTTCCCATTGAGGGAGTCCATGGATAGTATCCACTGGACTGGATATACATTTATACAAATTGAGCTCGTACTTACTTGTTGCCATCGTTTTGGTCTGCAAATCTGTTCTTTCTTCATCTTTCTTTCTTTTAAATTTTAATAGCTCAAACAATGTTTGCTGTTGCTTCATCGCCGTCTAAACTAAACTCACTCAAATCAAAATAAGAAATGTTGAGAACTTGAATGAGGACTGAACATATTCCCAGCCAGTTAACTACTACCCACTGTTCCAGGCAGATTGGCAGAAGTTTATGCGCTACAATCAAAATAAGTTTACTCTAGTGGATTAAATGTGAACGATTGAGCTATTTCGTTTTATCGTCTCTGTATTGGTGATAATTAGAGCCCGGATTTTAGGCAAAATGCCTATTAGTTTCAGACACTTTTAAAGCATAACTGGATACAAATGTGCACCGATCCCAAGGTTGTGAGCAACCTGAAATAGATTTTACGTTGCCTTTTTTTGCCTATTTTACCGTATTGCTCTTTTTTTTTGCCTATTTCATGCTATATTGCCTTTTTTTGCCTTTTTTTGCCTCTTTTGTCTTACCGACGGCAAAGCATTTTCTTAAAATTACATTTCTCGCTTCGGTTTTATTTGGTTATTCAGTGCTCTTGTTCTTCCCAAGCCACCACGTATTTAATTATATCAAACCACAGCAATAATTCATGCACCACCTTTAAATTAAAGAACAGGCAATTTGGCAACATTGTATTTCGTATCGGTATCGCAGAAACAACAATGCAACTTACTACATTTCATAAACAAACAAATGCACTTGGTCTCCCGTCGCAATAAGCGATTATCGTCTGTTGACCTTAGGAATAGAGTGAATTCGCCTTCTTAAGCAACTATTTGCAGCCAGTTTTCTTAGGTAATTTGCAGTGCTGAACCGTGCGAAAATGCCTCCTAGGCATAGTGTGCCTTTGAAAACGAAGTTACACCGCTATGTATCTGAATTTGGTAGTGACATTTTTTCTACTCATGGATCGGTTCTTCTGTGTAAAGTGTGTGAGAAAGCTGTGAATCATGGGAAGAAATATTTCATTTCGCAACATGTATCGTCAGAGAAACATAAATTAGCCGTAACAAGGAACATCGGAAAAATGAAAGTGCGTCAGCTTCCAGAATTTCTCACAGACCATAGCCGAAAATCCGAGTTTTCTCTGGATTTATGCAAAGCATTTATTGATTCAGGCATACCGCTGTGGAAAGTGGAAAATCAGTCTTTGAGAGCTTTTTTGCACAAGTATACAAAAGAGACAATACCAAGCGAGTTTACGCTGAGAAAAAATTACGTGGACGTGTGTTACAACAGTACAGTTGACCGTATTCGCGCCGAACTAATTGGGAAGAAGATCTGGATTTCCATCGACGAGAGCACCGACGCCACGGGAAGACACATCGCTAACGTAATTGTTGGCCCATTGGAGCTTGATCAACCACCGAAGTTGTTTCTCTTAACGTCGAAAAACATGGAACGAGTGAACAGCACCACAATCGCCCAGATTTTCACAAACGCTTTGCATTTTCTATGGCCAGACGGAATAACCCATAACAACGTCATCCTGTTCATCTCAGATGCAGCACCATACATGAAAAAGGCTGCAAGAGCCCTGAAAGTTTTATTTCCGTCAATGCTGCATGTTACATGCCTAGTGCACGGTCTTCATAGAATTGCCGAGGAAGTGCGACGCTTGTTTCCTGACGTAGACAAGTTAATTTCCAGTGGAAAGAAAGTGTTCCTGAAGGCCCCCTCGAGAATCCAGAAATTTAAGAACTCGGCACCAGGAATTTCTCTTCCTACTCAACCAATTCTGACAAGATGGGGCACATGGATTTCTGCATGTGTTTATTATGCAGAGAAATTTGAAGTGTTAGCTGAAATTTTCCAGTCTCTCTCAGAAGAAGAATCCTCTGCTGTAGGAGATGTAAAAAAATTACTAGATTTGGGAACTGTTCGAAGTGACTTGTCATTTATTGTAGCCCATTACAGAATATTGCCAGAAGCCATTACTAAACTTGAGAAATCAGGACAAACCCTTGTGTCTTCTCTGGCTATTTTTCACGAATGTGTCAACGCGATTAATTCTGTTCCTGGCCCTAAAGGAAAGTTAATTAGTGAGAAATGTGTGCGTGTTCGTAGTGACAATTCTGATCTTCAGGAACTTGAGAAGATCGGCAAAATCCTAATGGGCGACAATACTGCCACGGTTGAAATGGATCCACTCCTGACAGCATGCTTCAAATACGCCCCTGTAACATCCGTTGACGTCGAGCGGTCCTTTTCAGCAATGAAAAATGTTTTGTCTGACAGAAGGCAGTGTTTCACAGCTGACAACTTAAAGAAAATCCTAGTTGTGATGTGCAACAAGCAACATTAAATACTGGCATCACTAAAGTGTGTGATTTTTTATTTTATTGCTGCAATATGTGAGACGCGTGTTTATTTGTGTTAGGTTTTTTTTTTGGCTAAATTTGCAAAGTCAATGAAAACCATACTTTTAAGCATTAACATTTTACAAACTAGTCTAGTTTAAAGCAGTGGATCAATATTTACCAAGTTCATTTCTTGGTTTTCTGCCAGGTAAGATTAAAAATACTGTTTTAAGTGTATGCGTTGTTTGTTTTTATTGTGCAGCAAGCAAATTTTTATTGGTGTCTGCATCCGTCAGATAGGAATGCTATTTCGTTACAAAAGCAACTAAATTGGTTACTGAGCATTAAATTATTGAAATAAAGATCAAAGAGTTTACCCTTGAAAAATTACAGTTGAATAATTTTTACTAATTCTTGGTTATTTCTTATTTGTAAATATTTTTTTAAAATTTTAATAAAAATAAGTCCCTCTCTTCAATTTTTACTCTCTTTTCCACGTTTCACTTATTCTTTTGCAAACTTGACTGACTTTTTTCAAATTTGACTGCCTTTTTTTACATTTTTATCTGCCTTTTTGCCTGCCTTTTTTAATACTTTTCAGTGCCTGAACATCCGGGCTCTAGTGATAATAATAAAACATTTTTAAAATATATATGTATAATCTTTTTTTAAGAGTAGACTATTTTTTTTCCTTTGGCTTCTTTGTGCTTAACAATGCTATGGCGAATCGCATTCTTGACTTATAAAAAAAAATAAGATGGAAATAAACATTGGTTGAAAAAAAGACGCTTTCAAACGCTCTCAACTATATATAACATCATATTCAGCCGTTTTCTATCCACTGCTGGATGAAGGCCTCCCCCTTTTCTTTCCACATATCTCGGTCTGCTGCTATCCTCAACCATGTAGTCCCCGAAAAACGCTTGATTTCATCTACACATCTTGCATTCGGACGTCGTCTTGGTCGCTTCTTTTCTCTAGGAATCAAATGTAGTACACTTGTCGTCCACCTTGCATCGGTATTACTAAATCTTACAATTACTAAAACAATTGTTTACATCAGCGTTTCTTAACCTTTCATCTCTCGATCTGGAGCTGCAATATTTAATAAACAGAAATCACCGTCTGACTTATTCTTGGTAATTAATAAATTTAGACGAGAAAAAATGCTCCTCTGAATTAACATTGAATTTCCCATAAGTTATGTTTACTTTTGACTTTGAACCCTCAAAATGGCAGTTAAAATTTAGTTTTGGAAAATTATTATCACAGTGTGGAAACATCATGATTTTGTGAGCAATTCTAGTAAATTTCATGGAAATATCTTGAAACCCTTCGTTTTTACAGAACTGTTTCTCAGTTAAACGAATTATTAAAGAGTGTATATTAAAAATGTGATATTTAGGACAGGAATGGGCACCCAACTTTTAACTTAGAACTGAAAATTGCTTGATAATGTGTATGACGAAAATTGAACCGAATATTTTGAAAGTGGTTAAATCAACAGAGGCTCAGATTTCGCGCTAACCTAGTAAACTTATGCAATCATTTAATGGTTTTTGTCTATTTTAATTTCGTGCAACATGTGCTTTCCACTTGAAAACATGATAGTTTATTTGCTGAATTTGATAATAAATATCCTAATTATATTACCGTAAAACTATGCAATAAATTACATGATCTTTAGTAATTGTGGAGCTTATTATTAAAACATCCCTTGTCAACAAAAGTGTAAAATTAAGATATTGGCATGATTAGGTTCATTTCATTATTTTCTGATTTATTAGTAAAGATTAATGAATCCAGAACGCTTGTAAAATCATTTAATTATCGAAAGAAATAAGTGTACAGAAACAGTAAAATATGAATATATTTTATTTTTCCAAATTCTTATTTAACGACAATGGAAAATCTTGGTAAACTAAAACTTTTAGTACTCTTTCTAAGATATTCATGGCTGCAGATTTTCCCTATCATTGAAAAATAACAAGTGTTTTCTTTTCTAGATTTCCCAACATTTATGTCTTTTGGACAAGTGACGTTTTGATAATAAGCTCCACAATTATAAAAACAAGTAAAATAAAAATTTCTTCTTTGAAATGTATTAGGTTTAACCTACAAAACCTAAGTTAAATGTATTTTTCACCTTCCCTCGCGACCCCCTCGCAGACAACCTCCCCCCCCCCCCCCGTTGAGAAACCCTGGATTGTGTGTGTGATGTCGGAGCCAAATTAATTACTATAACAGGCAATTAAAACTCACTGACTTGCATTGCGTAGCATGTTACAGGTAGTTGTTTTAGTTATGATTTTTTTTCCAAACTCCTGCAAAGGATCGAAATTGAAACAAGTATATTATTTTTTTTTTTTACTTTTTATTGTGTTTTTATGTCGGTTTGTCTTTTATAAGGTTTTTACGTTTAAGTGAGTGTATATTCTCAAACCCAGGGGTAACAATTGCCCCCTTGCCCCTCCTAAATGACGCCTCTGTCTACGAATCACCCGATGTTGAAGGAATAATGAAATCACGACGACTAAGACGGGAAGGCTATGTAGCTCGGATGGGAGAAAAACGAAGACTATATATGTTCTATCTTGTTTGGAAAGCCGGATGAAAGAAATCGTTGGAAAGACCGAGACGATGTTGGGAGGACAATATTAGAAGGGATCTTCGAGAAGAAGGTGTTTGCGATGAAAACTGGATTGATCCTGCCCAGGATAGAATCCTATGGTTACTGCGGCGACGAACTTGCGAGTTTCGTAAGCCATAGAGTTTACGTTTCCGTTATCTGACAGGTGTATGATATGAAGTTTCGGACCGAAGTCCATGCCTTCTATATGTAATGCGAGTAATGACGTGAGATGAAGATGTGGATGCTAAATAGGACGCAACTGTCGCAACCCTATTAATATGGTATGAGAGTGATGGAGGGATATTATCTGATTTGTAAGAAGAGGTGGAGGATTTCTAGTGAAGGACACAAGTCTTTATAAGGTTGGCGTGATGTTATTCATCCAAGAAAATGTCAGTAGTTGATGTTACAATCAGGGGTGTGGCATACGATAGGTTTGCCGAATGGGAATGGCAGTACCAATATTATGTAGTGAGTCGTGTGGAGATGTGCGAATTCTGTTCCAGAAGGAAATGGAAATATGCTCAATGAAGTCAGATAAATATTGTAGTGATAAATCTTCATGTAGCTGCGTGATGCGTGTGTCTCTAGAGTGTCCCGTGATTATGCGAGCTGCTCTATTTTGTACTCGTTGAAGTAGGATGAGATGAGATGGGGCTGCATGTTTCCAAGCTGGTGCAGCATATGTTAGAAGCGATCGGATGAGCATGTAGTAGATGTGAAGCCTGGTCTCTATGGAGAAAACTTGACTGCATAGTAGTGGATAAATTGCAAGTAATCTGTTGGTGGCTTTTTTGGCTACAGTTTGTATGTGCTGTTGGAAGGTTAATTTGGAGTCAAGATCTACTCCAAGGTATCTTGCATATGCTGTGAACTGAAGTGGTTCATCGAAGATTGTAAACGGACGGCGATTGGCAGTTCTTCGGCGAGTGAAGTGAACAACAGAAGTTTTTTCAGGATTTAATTTAATTCTCCATTTGGAGGTCCATTTTTCCAGCTGTTGTAGGTGAAGTTGAGCAAACAGTTGAGCATAAATTAATGTTTTATCGGAGGCGAAGATGGCAGTGTCATCCGCGAATGTTGCAAGTTGAGTATTGGCTGCAGTCGGTATATCGGCAGTGTATAGGTTGAATAGGAGTGGTCCCAGTACTGATCCTTGTGGTACACCAGAATTTATGTCACGAAGATTTGTGGAGACTCCATTGTAATGAACATAGAATTTTCTATTTGCTAGGTATGATTGTATAATACGTATCAATGTGTGCGGAAATCCAAAGTTGAGTAGCTTATAAATGATGCCATCATGCCAGACTTTATCAAATGCTTTAGAGCTATCAAGGAATATGCCAAAAACGTGTTTCTTTGCATTAAATTCCAGAGTGATTAATTCAATAATTCGAACTAATTGTGACACAGTGTCAAAACCGTGGCGAAAACCAAATTGATGTCTTGGGTATAGGTTGTGAGTATTAATGAATTGAAGAAGGCGACTGTGTAGAACTCTCTCAAATATTTTACTTAATGTGGAAAGCAAACTAATAGGTCTGTGATTTTCAGGAAATTTATGATCTTTACCATGTTTCGGGATCATTATTACTTTAGCAGATTTCCAGGAGTCCGGAAAGTGACTATGTATTAACAATGCATTAAATAATCTTGTCAGTTGTACTAGAAGTTTGCGCGGAGCATGTTGAAGAGCTGCAGTGGTGATCTTATCAGGTCCAGGTGCGCTGCGTCCTCTAAGGCGTTTGATAATTTTTTGAATTTCACGTGGAGTACAAAGATATGTTGGGTCAAAAGGTTGATCTAAAATAGTAGTACGTAGCTTGTGATTTACTGTTCGAATTGTTGGTTCGTCATATGGTTCAGGGTTGAGGCTAAATTGTAATTCTAGTTGATCAGCAAATAATGTTGCCTTGTCCGTTGAGGTGAAGACTAAACCACGAGGTCCATGAAGAGGATGTGATGTTACATAGTTTCTGGGATTTGAGAATGTTTTTGCCAATTTCCAAAATTCATAATTAGGTTTATCTAATGTAAGCAATTTAGCTTCCCAGTTCTGAATTTGAATTCTTCTAAGACGATGCTTGATTTTTGTGTTGAATTTATTCCATAGAGCTTTCCAACTGTGATCTCTAGTTGTTTGCCATTTCTTACGTGCCCAGCGCTTCATGGAAATTAATAGTTGAGTACGGAGTTGCTGTGGTGAATGAGTAAGTTGCTGTTTATTGGTAGTAGATGTAATAGTAGTTGCTATTTTCAATGCAGATTGTATGTTGGCTGTGATTAGTGGAACAGCATAGTCTATTTCTTGAAGGTTGTTGAGTGGAAGTCTGGTGTCAGTGGTATCAGAGATTATCTGTTTGAATTGATCCCAATTAATAGAATACACAGGCGGTAGTGTGGTTGGCATTGGTAAGTTCTGCTGATGTACATCCAGGCGAACAGGGATGTGGTCAGAAGCTAGTGCATGGATAGTAAATGGACCATCAGTAATATGAATGCCCCTAATTAAAGCAATGTCCAGGAGATCCGGTCGTCCGCCGTTTTTAGGGAAGCAAGTGGGATCAGGAGTGGCTATTGGTGTGACATCAAGAGCATTCAAATTACGAAAGAGTACCTTACCAGCCGGATTCGAGATTCTGGAATTCCAGAATGGATGTTTAGAGTTCAAGTCTCCCGCAATGATAATTCTATTTCCCAGTCTAGAAAGTTGTCTCAAGTCCTCAATGTCAAGTGGTGTTGCTGGCTTCTTGTAAACAGAGATAAAGTAGATGGGATTTTTAGAGCATTCGAGTTTAGCACCAGTAGCTTCAATAGAGTGAAGATTTGGTAGGGTAATCTGCTGTAGTGGTAAATGAGCTTTTCATAAGATGGCAGTGCCTCTTTTGGGTTCAAGTCGGTCGGTTCGAATAATATTGTAATTTCTAATTTTGAATTTATCTGTAGGATGTAGATGACTTTCTTGCAAGAGTAAGATGTCGATGTTTTGTTCCTTGAGAAAATATTTGAATTGTATTTCTTGAGTGAGTATTCCATCTGCGTTCCAAAATGCAATACGTAAATTTCTATGTTGCATATTATTCATCTGTGCCATCATCAATCATTTCAAAGAAGAATTCAGCAACAATTTGAATCTTTTCAGTTGTTGATTTAGCTGTTTGATATTGCGTTAATGCATGTGTGATTTTAGTGAGTAGATTGGAATGCTTAAGATCTTTGAAAAGATTGAATAGGTCCTTCATGGTGGTACAGAAATCCTTGAATGAGCTAGAAGAAGTATCTGATTGCGTGTGTCCAGTATTGGTTGTTATTGGAGTAGGATTAGAGTCCTTGTTGGAATTATTGCCATCTTTTTTGTTAACAGGTGTTTTAGGTGTGGAAGAATCAGTTGGCTTCGTAGAAGATTTTGGTGTTGGTACAATATTATTTGTTTTAGGCGGAGTGGATTGCTTCTTGTTTCTATTAAGTGCGGCTTGAATTGTTTTGCAGCCACGATAATTCGCGGGGTGATCACCTCCACAATTGGCACATTTAGCAGGAGCCTCTCTAGTTTTCTTAGGACAATCTGCTGCAAGATGTCCTTCAGTGCACTTTACACATCGTGGGTTGTTGTGACAGGTTTGACGTGTATGACCAATGCGCTGGCATTGAAAACATTGCAGTATTTCAGGAGCTTTGTAGGGTTCAACTTGAACAACATAGCTTAATATGTACTTCAGTTGGTAAATACTAGTATTATTTTTTTCCTTTTTGAGAGAGACCAGGAATAATGGGTAGGGAACTTTAGCTTTGGTGGTTTTATCGCGACCATGCATTTGTGTTACATCAAGAACTGGAAATTCTTGCTCAATGAGGTCTTGATGAATGTCCTGAGTCAAGGTGTCAACCGGAAGTTTGCGGATCACAACTTTGAAAGGACGATCCTTTTTCGCAATTTCCGTAGCATATTGTAGTTTTTGTGTAATACAGAAGGCTTCAATTTTGTCATAATCTGCTTTATTTTCAGGTTGGAATTTGATAAAGTCATTTGTATGTTTAATTATGGGTGGTTTCTGGCAAGTTGCAGCAAGCGTGCGGCTGAAATGGTACTTGTTTTCAATGTCATAGACATAGATAGGTGGCGGTTTGACTGCAATGACAACCGGCGGAGCGTTGTCATTATTATCCGTTAAAGGATCAAACTGATTAGCTGTAGATAAAGGCTGATTTTGATTTGAATAGGCAGTGCCTTTAGCAGTCTTCCTTGGGGTAACAAAACCATCATATTCCATATCACTAGCAGCATTCTCCGACATGGTGTCAGTTTCCAAATCACTACTTTGAAGCGATGGATATTCCTTTTCAGAGTTAATGTCTGGTACTGCTTGTTTATTTGTATTAGTGTTTAGCTGTTCATTGGCATTGGGTCTTTGATTGGCATGTTTCTTATTTTGTTTTGGTGATTTTTTGGAGGTAGCATATTTCCTCATGAATTGCATGCGATCGGTACCCCTTTGATACGTGTCAGATAGTGAACGCACTCGCTTTCTTTGAGATTGGATCTTTAATCTTTCCACTTTATTTGTGACATTAGTTACAGTGGTGGGGGGTGGTGGGGAGCATCCATTTGGAGATCCTACAATGTCTTGAGCATCATCCATGTTCCGAAGTATGAAGCCACCGCCACGGCTTGACCCGGGCAATGTACTTCTTGAAGTGTTTCAGAGAGCTATTACCTCTCTCTTTCAAATTACTATATTATTAGCTGCTTTACGACGCCCGCAAATTGCCGGCAATGAACGCAAGCACTTCCCGTCAATCGATTTGCACCGTGCTAGGGCTGGAGCGTAAGTACACAAGCATCCGTGCGCCTCGAAGTCCTATTACTTTCAAGCCATAGAGTAAGTACGTTGGATACTTTTTGTCTCCGAATGAACGTGGTCGTTATATGTGATGCATAAGATCCATTAAAGCAGATTGTGAATAATACACAAAGTTTAATGTTCCAGTTGTTTATTTTGAACAATTTACATCTTAAATAATTCATAGGTTGTAACCCTGTATGTTGTGCTTCATTTTATCACTTATACCCAGAGAATAAAAAATGTTCAATAAACCGATAACGAAAGCGTTGAAAAAAATCAATCTTGCTGTTAGGTTTGCAACACTTTCAATCAATGACGTCACATTTTACCTTCCAATATCAACAACAGCAAAATGTTCCCGAAAACATGTTATTTTAAGGTTTAGTTTATGATTTTTTTTAGCAATATTAATTTAATTAGCACTTGTTTTCAATATACAAGTATCTTTGCAGAGAATTAAAATCCAATTATTATTTGAACATGAAATGTAAAGCTAATGATGTGGTTACCTTAGCAACCGCTAGTATATTTGCGAATTCGTCTTTTCATAAATGTTCCAATCAAACCTAACAATAGAATAGAAGCTATTCGTATATCCTGTAAGATTAATGTGTAATATTGGTATTCATCCGTAAAGCTTCGAAAGGTTATTTAAATGGATGGTGATGAATCTTATTTTTTCATTGCTAACTACTACTAAAGCATTTCGAAATTCTATTTATTGTAAAACTCACAAATTACGTCCTTATAACTGAAAGCTCTGCAACCTTTCCACGTCAATACATAATGTTCTTATAGCTTTCACCAGGATTAATACAATACTTCCAAAATTACCATCGAGGAAAAAATAAATAAAGCGAAACGACCTCGTCTGCACATAAAATCCATTAATCAGAGCTTAAATTCTGCAGGAGATTGCTACTTTGATGATCCATAAAAGAGAAGAAGGCGATATTTGATCGTCTTCTAAGCAGCTACTTTATCACAGTATGTGTCTTTCGTATCCCGTATCGATATTTTAAGTCAAGTCATCGTTGAGAACGTAACTCCATTCTGCAAAAGTTTGACGAATATGAAACGCTCTCGCGGATATTTTTATAAACTTATTCTTTTCGATTAAGATCTTTTTTGTTCTGTTCTATATTTTTACTGTTTCTTTTTTTTTCCCCTCTGGGACATTGAAGCAAGTAGTTCCTAGAGTATTACATTTTGCATCAGTATGGCTCATCTCTGAAAGTCAATTAATTTGATTGCTGTTACGGTACGTGTAGTTAAATTCCTGACGATTTTTTGTTATTATCGTAACTCAGTATTTAAAATGTGATCAAGGCCTTTCAAAATACTTTAGCGCTGTATTTCTGTACTTCCCCGACGGATATCCGAGTGGTTAGCACGTTCGCTTTATGTTGTTGCGGTCACGAGTTCAACCATTGTGGGGGTTCGTAGGACGAAGTGGTTCCGAGCCCACTTTAACAAAAACTGTAGGTCCCCTCCTTAGATCCTCTTTAGAGAGATGTTAAGTAACCTAATCGTGTACATTCCGATTTATAAAAATAATTGCCGATCGTGGTCTACTACCGAAAATACCAACTACAACGTGACAGTACAGAAATATGAATGTAACCATGCCTCCATTTATCATCTACATTACTTCCGTGTTGCTGTATGGAGCAAATTTTGAACTTGCAAAATGTCTTTGTCGGACATGTTCTGTGAATCTGTTCGTACTTGTCTCAATGTTTTCATTTGCGATTTTATACTCATTAATATCTGAGCGACCTACTAGTATTGAAAATTTTAAAAAATGACTTTTAACAGGATAGACTATAGCCCTGAATTTTTATACCGTATTTACTCTATCTTGAAAGAAGAAATGTGAAAAGTAGGCCTCATGGCTTTCTATTCAAGAAATCATCCCGGTATTGGCTACGGCTAACATGAAAGCCGCAGTAAATCTAAGACTGGATTGGCAGTTCCAAAATTTGATTTGGTGACCTAACGATTACGAAGCGAGCAGGTTGAGTCAGCATTCTTCGCCACCACTTTCCGCTCTGTCTTTCGAAAGCTTCGAATGGATAATCCAATTTGCCCAGAAAGTAATAGGACACGGTAGCGTGCGGAGCCTGCGCTGCTCGTTACGCCTAATGTGGTGACCCGTGACAGCGAAATAAGAAAGTTCCCAGCAAATAAATCAGAGTATTATAATTAATCCACGTGTACTTGCGTAAATCGCACTCAAAGTCTTTTCAAAAGACCGTTGTGAGGGCCATTTTTTCGTCGACCATTTTTAGGGCCACTTGGCTCTACCGGCACTGGC